>JAODLL010014007.1:0-13051 GCA_026546735.1 Forbesichthys agassizii | reverse complement strand
CTGTGTGTTAGCATTCAGTGTTAGCCTGTGTGTTAGCATACGCCTACAGTGTTAGCCTGTGTGTTAGCATACAGTGTTAGCCTGTGTGTTAGCATACGCCTACAGTGTTAGCCTGTGTGTTAGCATTCAGTGTTAGCCTGTGTGTTAGCATACACCTACAGTGTTAGTCTGTGTGTTAGCATATGCCTACAGTGTTAGTCTGTGTGTTAACATACAGTGTTAGCATACGCCTACAGTGTTAGCCTGTGTGTTAACATACAGTGTTAGCCTGTGTTAGCATACCCCTACATTGTTAGCCTGTGTGTAACGTACAGTATTAGCCTGTGTGTTAGCATAAGCCTACAGTGTTAGCCTGTGTGTTAACATACAGTGTTAGCCTGTGTGTTAGCATAAGCCTACAGTGTTAGCCTGTGTGTTAACATACAGTGTAAGTCTGTGTGTTAACGTACAGTGTTAGCCTGTGTGTTAGCATAAGCCTACAGTGTTAGCCTGTGTGTTAGCATATGCCTACAGTGTTAGCCTGTGTGTTAACATAAGCCTACAGTGTTAGCCTGTGTGTAAGTATAAGCCTACAGTTTTAGCATTTGTGGTAATGTACCGTGTTAGCCTGTGTGTTAATGTACAGTGTTAGCCTGTGTGTTAGCATATGCCTACAGTGTTAGCCTGTGTGTTAGCATACAGTGTAAGCCTGTGTGTTAGCATACGCCTACAGTGTTAGCCTGTGTGTTAACATACAGTGTAAGCCTGTGTGTTAGCATAAGCCTACAGTGTTAGCCTGTGTGTTAGCATATGCCTACAGTGTTAGCTTGTGTGTTAACATACAGTGTTAGACTGCGTGTTAGCATAAGCCTACAGTGTTAGCCTGTGTGTTAACATACAGTGTAAACCTGTGTGTTAGCATACGCCTACAGTGTTAGCCTGTGTGTTAGCATAAGCATACAGTGTTAGCCAGTGTGTTAACGTACATTGTTAGTCTGTGTGTTAGCATAAGAATACAGTGTTAGCCTGTTAGTTAGCATAAGCCTACAGTGTTAGCCTGTTTTAGCATACGCCTACATTGTTAGCCTGTGTGTAACGTACAGTGTTAGCCTGTGTGTTAACATAAGCCTACAGTGTTAGCCTGTGTGTAAGCATAAGCCTACAGTGTTAGCCTTTGTGGTAAAGTACAGTGTTAGCCTGTGTGTTAGCATATGCCTACAGTGTTAGCCTGTGTGTTAACTTACAGTGTTAGCCTGTGTGTTAACACATTTTTACCATGTTTTTCCTTGCAATAACATTCCCTTTCATTCATAAGGTTTTATGCAGTTCTGAATAAGTTACAAAGCTTATTTAGGTATTACAGTATTTCTCATTCACTTTGGTACATTTCTCAGATCAGAATTGACATTCTTAAAACTAGGTGCTCAACCTCCACATCATCATGTTGCTTGTGCGCATCATAATGGACATTTCTCATCGTTTCGGAAAAAACTGCAGATGCTTTTGCACATTATTGCAAATGGTTATGTACAATTGTCTGATGTTTCTTACATTATCAATTGCTTATGGCTTGTTGATCAAAATTAAATACACTGGATGTCTGTTAAATAGTCATACCCCCCAAAACGTCTAGGCATTAGTTAATTGTTTAAGTCCGTACATGCAAAATGGTTAAATGAGCTCTCATTTGTATTAGACTATTATGTCTGGCAAGCATAGACAGCTGTATTCTGGGGCATATTGTTACAGTAGTTGTATTTTCTTTTTCCTTTGTGCTATGCAGTGCTGTAAAGCTGTATTACTGTATTTTTCTTTACTTTTTTCACAATGACAATGTCACCAAATTACAGTACAAACAGCACATTATGCGTACTGTATATACAGTACATTATTTGTACTGTATATACAGTACATTTTTGCGTACTGTATATACAGTACATTATATGTACTGTATATACAGTACATTATGCGTACTGTACATACAGTACATTATGCATACTACAGTAAAAACAGCATAAATGTGAATTCTGTCCAAACTCTTACAGTACACTCAATCTTTCACTACACTATGCTGTTAAAATGTATACAATATACTGTATACTGTATTGTAAGGTTGCATATGCATATACACATATATACATATATACATACACAGAGATATAAACAACACATCACAGGTAAGGCGCTTAGTGCAATTTCTAATTCTAAAGGCATAATTCATGTCGCGTTGTTTATAAAATATCTTTCTAAGGCATGGTGCTATCGCCAAGGGGAGACCGCTGTTAGAACAAAGAAAATGCGCTCTCTCTGATAATCTCCGATAAATCACACGACATGATTTAAAAAAAAAAAAATTTTACGAGCGTCATGGCAATGAATCGTGATAATTCATTGCCATCAATATTTTTTTTTCTTATTGGTTTTTATATATATATTGAAAACACCTTTTCCCCCCCAAAAGGTTCTCCGTACCGCTGCAATTGGATGGCCAGGGAAACAGTGATGAGCGCACCGTTTCACCCAAAGTTGAAAATGTTATTTGCGTGAAAAAAACGCTCAGCTCAATTCTGCCGAAAGCTAAGGAAATATGACGTAGCGTATGTGGCGCTTGGCTTCACTGTGACTACGGTGGGAGACAAGGATTATTATTTATTGATTGTATTGAATTAAAATGTTCAGTATCAAATGGTCAAAACATTTTTACAGTTTAAAAAAGGATTGAATTTCTTTTTTAAATTTCAGACAAAATGAAGCACTTTAATATTTTCTGTTACAGACTAAAAAACAAAGTTAATAAAGTTATTCTTAGTTGTAAATTGATTTATATTTATTTATTTTTTCTTTTCTTTAATGTTAATAAGGATAAAATGTTATGCAGAGGTGTACTTATAACAATTGTATAGACAAATTATATTTACAGTCGCAGCGGAGAGTTGAGGGGCACGAAAAGTTTACTTCTTCTAGGGGGGGCGGCGGGCGTAACAGAAAATAATTGAGAAGCACTGGTCTGGGGTTTGACTCCTTTTTTGTAGCCAGCCTCAAGTGGCCACTGGAGGAACTGCAGGATTTGGCACTTCGACTATAGGCTTCATTTCTCAGCACTGGAGGCAGCTTGTGTTCACTGTGTTAATGTTGCTTTTGTTGTTGCCCACCCTTCTCTACTCCCCCCCCCCCTCCCCAAGCGGGCTCTGCCCCTCCCTCTGGAGTATTTATAAAGATATAATAGTATAATATATGCACTGTAATATTTAAGTGGTCTGTGTTTACTACAGTGTTAATGTAAGTATTTGTTAGAGCGATGTATTTACATCCTTTTGGGTGAGCGTGTGTGTGTGTGTGTGTGCGTGCTCTTGTGTGTGTGCGGGCTCTTGTGTGTGTGTGTGTGCTCTTGTGTGTGTGCGTGCATGTGTGCGTGCATGTGTGCGTGTGTGCTCTTGTGTGTGTGTGTGTGCGTGTGTGTGTGTGTGTGTGCTCTTGTGTGTGTGTGCTCTTATGTGTGCGTGCGCGCGTGTGCTCTTGTTTGGTTGGACCATGCTAATCTGGGCTATTGGCCTGCTCTTACAAGCAGTCAATAGGCTTTGTGAGTATTCAGATGGTCCTGCTTAAACTCTCATTGACTTGATGAAGGTTTAAGACCCGTTAAGAAGCTGACACACTTCATTACGGCGAACATCCCCCCATTGATTAAGCCATATCTGGGTCTGGCCTCCTCTAGGAAGGCTCTTGTCAATAATGCCTACCTCTCCCACACACACACACACACGAGGAGACAAACCACATGCTTGTTATGCATGTCCCACACACACACAGGGCACACGTGCATATACGCATACACACACACAAGCATGTACACATACACATACACACACACACACACACACACAGGTAGCAGCTCCCCATAATAACAACACGAAGAGAAGCCTCTCTTCGGGTTTTGTTTACATAACAGTAAATATTCTGCAGAGCCCATGAAGTCCTTTTATTTTGCATTATTATTTTGTAAATGTTTGAAAATGTACCGGGCAGGTAGGGTAGAATGTCTCAAAGGGACCTGACTTTGCTTAGGCTTGGCATACAGCGACACATCCTGCATTCGGTCATATAACCAGAGCCATGGAGCGTTCCTGTCAATGAACTCACATATTACATGCTTTCATCACATTCAGTTGAATGCAAAGTTTATTGGCATTGTCAAACACTGAAGTCAAGCCTAAAAGGGGTCCTAGTTAGATCAATAACCATTAGAGAATTATGTGTTCATGCCAAATTGAATCTGCCACACACACACACACACACACACACACTAGGACCAGCTACAGCCAATCCAAACTGGGAAGGTTGTCTCTGGCACACAGCCATATAATAATTTCCTAATTATAATATAAATCACAGCATGCCAATATGCCATAGCGTTTAAACCTCAATATGGCATGGGCTGAAATATATTATTTTAGATTCTGCTTTTCATATTTAGTCAGTCATTTCATTTTATTCCCAATTTGTTCCTGGATAGATTCATACATTATAATGGAGCACAATGTCTTCTGGAAAAGAATGATTGGTTGCAGATAGTAAAGATACAACACTCCTCACCTCAGTGGTGAAGAATATAAATACAGCATATAATACACACTTCAAATTATATTCAGGATTGTATATTTTTAAAATGTCAGATTATATTCCGAAAAATGTAATCCACATGTTATTAAACCCCGGTTTAACAGTCTGTGAAGTTATATTCAGAGAAAACGGTCCAAAAGCTTTAGAAATACAGTTACTTCAAAAATGTTGATACAGTATTTACCCAAGTAGCAACATATACATGGATTATGCGTAAATGCTACGCAGCTCTGCCCTGTTTGAGTGTATTGATATGAGCAAGTAGAACACACAAACCACTCCATTATATGCAGGCTTTCAGGTCACAGCTAAACCTACATGCACAATACTGCAAGCCGCCATATATACAGTTGAGTGCGTTCGTTTCCAGAACAGCCCTGGACAGTTTTTCAACGGTTGCCCCCCAAAATACCCACACTGGGCACCACCTCTGTGATTGCCTATTTAGTGAGTAATTATGCCTGTCTTATTCGCTTTCAGCCAACACACTCACTGATTGGCCTCCTTCCGCTGTGGGTAATGTCTTATTTGTCAGAGGAAACAAGCGGCGTCTGCAAGGCAAACAGTTGGCAGGTATACGGCTGTATCTAACCATACAATATGTGGGGCCCTCTGTACGTACAGCAAGCGGCGCAAATTAGTCGTCAACAGAATATGTATCTTCTTCTCAGGGCAGGCATAAACTTTATGCTGAGGTCAGCACTCACAAGAACCAATCAGGAAGAAGTTCCACAGAGTTGATGGTATATTGGCCCTGCGTTTTAAATAGAAACATCTTTAGCCTAAAAGTTCGGTGGATACCAAACCCTGCAGGTTCACTCCATGAGGCCAAATGCACCTGACACAGTGCGTGTGTGCGTGCGTGCGTGTGTGTGTGTGTGCGTGTTGCTGCCTTCCCTTCCTAGCTCATGTCTTCTTTTGTGTTTATTAGAAAATCAAAGAGCTAATCAGCGCTGAAGCACTTGACGAGAGCAGGAGGAGGAGGAGGAGGAGGAGGAGAAGGAGGAGAGCCTATTTCTCAGTCTAATGGCCTATTAGGTTGTGGCTAAATGAGGAGGCAGGGGCTCTGCTCAACACAGACCTCACAGAGAGACGTGCACATGTCAAAACAGCACCTCTGTCGCTCACGCACGTTCTGCAGCCTCTGTCCTTCCTCAGGTGAGTCGACGCTCACTCCTCGAGATGAGATTGTCTTCATTAAATGCTTCTTCTCTTTGAAAACCATCACAACCCCCCCCCCCCTTCCTTGCTACACACACACACACACACGCACTCCTGTCACACGAACAGACACGCACACGTACATGCACGAGAGTGTGCATTGATTGAAATGTCATATATAGAGATAAAGTAGTGTGTACTACTAAAACATAATGTTAACAGTAAAGTGTTCTGTGCTAAACACAAAGTGTTTCTAAAATAATTATACTGTACATTTGGCACATCTATGCATGAATAGATTAATTGATATAGTGCCAAAGAAGACTCTCACACACACACACACACACACACACACATTTTTATAACATTCCCTATGAAAGGCATTTGTGATACATGTAAATCAGTTCCCGTTGTTGTTCTGGTCAACCAGCCGTAAACAGTTGTCAAGTGAAGCAAATCCACCCAGTGCAGGCTGAGACTGCAACACACACACACACACACATGCACGCACAGAGCAACATTTGAATGCCTTGAAGCGAGCTGACCTTGGGCTCTATACTGCCACCTTGTGGTGTAGCTAATAAGATCTGTGTGACGTAAACAGCAAATAGTACGGAGCGCAGGCTGACACCAGCGAGGGAAGCTGTGAACCTGGGCTAGCAGCTAGCACACAGCGGCAGCCTGGCCCAAGCTAGCATCGCAAGCTAGTGTTGGCATGAGAGCATTAGCATACGGTTTTTATCACAACACATTAGACGAGCAGCCACGCACACGCGCGCACGCACACATACACACACACAGAGGCCCAGTGGGTACCACTGTGACCTCACAGCAAGAAGGTCTGGGGTTTGAACCCCGGTCGTCCCAGCCTTTCTGTGTGGAGTTTGCACGTCTGTGTTGTTTTTCCCGTCACATGTCAAGATCATCCTCCAGCCAGTGTCATGTGACCAGTGTCATGTGACCAGTGACACTGGCTCCAATCTGGAGTGGGTCCCCGGGCGCTGCACAGCGGCTGCCCAATGCTCCCTTGAGGGATGGCTAAATACAGACGATGCATTTTGCAATATGTATGTGACAATAAAAGCACCTTCACTTTTAAACAGACACACAAAGAATGTGCTCGTCTTCATCACCACCTGACCACTGGGAGCAGTAAGGGTTAGGTGTCTTGCTCAAGGACACCTCAACAGGAGGAATCGGGGTTCAAAGCTGCAGTGACATCTTGATCACCTGTCTCGTCTTTGCTGACCGTGAGAGAGACATATGCAGCTTTTGGATATTATATACTTATAGCAAACGTGCATGGTGAATGCTGTACATGTGTACAGCAGGTCAGGGGCAGTCGTGCACATTATATATCTCAGGAGCAGGTTTACAGGGGCTTACAGAGGTGACTGTGAGGTCAAAGGTCAAATGGCCAAAAGCCTAAAGGTTTGTCACCCTGAACACCCTAGTCTGGCAGACCCGGCCTTTACATAGGTAAAGTCTGGGACACAGCGCTGGCTAACTGCGCCCGTACCCGCCTACCTGACATGCAAGGTATTTCGATTGACACGCATGATGACCAACTATGTAACTCAATGACCAAGTCGGACTGTAAACTTGCAATTAGGACAACTAAACAAGACTCTGGCTGTTCACAGGTTTTGTAAAATCATCAAATGTTTGTTTGTTTCTGTTTCATTTAAAATGAGCAAATGAAGCACTGCGCTATGTTTGCAATGGACATTACGGAGACGTGCTCATGAGTGACAATGCAAACAGCCCATGGATATCGACAGTATTACTTCCTGAAAATCGGAGAGTTCCGTGTCGACGGGGGGTATATGTATATCAGACGTTGCTAAGGAACGGACGAGGCTGAGACTACGTGTCTGTGACATCAGCCTACCCAGAAGTTACTGCCTTATGATGCAGTTTGATTCTGTACATTAAGTTGTTGTTAATATTGGGTGTATTGTGGAATTCACATTTCCCCTTTCACATGTGCTTTTACCATAACAAGCTGCAATGTTACAATATTGTTCACACTTACTACTTACATAATGTACTTACTGCAAATATTCATCCTTTATTTATTGAACCTTTACAGTATTTAACCAGGAGTCCTGGCCAAGACAGGCAGCAGCACAAACATCACAGCTACAGACAGAAAATACAAAAAAGATAAACAATTATACCATCACAGCCTAGGATAGTAAATAAATACTAAATCCTTAAAAACTGACATCTTAATGATGACACGACTTGACTCTTGACCTGACTGTGTATTTATTATGTATGTTGACCATCTCCAAACATTTGCCAAGCAAGTATATTCCTCCTGGCACCCCTCCTCAGCTCAGATCTTGTTGCTATGTCCCATTTCACCGCTTGGCCCCAGACATCAGCCATGACTCAAGCGGTGGGTCGCCCCGGGCTACAGTCAAAGGTAATGCTGGATGTCACAGCTGACATTTAAACTAAGGGCCTGCCATGTCATTGGCTGGAGCAAGTGTCTGTCAGTGCGTCTGACATACACTAGAGTATGTAGACATCGACTCAGTGTGTTTATACTATTATGCAAACATGTGTTACTTATGGTATGATTTCACACTGCGTGGTATTGTGTGTTGTATGTGTCTCCAGACATTATAATCAATATTCTGCAGCAGTAACACGTCTTATGCTATCTGGCTCTTCTCCGCGTGTATCAGGTACGTCATGAACATGTACAACTTAGGCGTCTATCTGTATGTATCCTGTACTTATCTATGAAATACATAAATACATACATCATGTATACATGTGTACATGAATGATAATGTCTTGTGCCACATGGAGATAAGAGTAATGACATACTGTCACACACAAACACACACGCCTACATTCTACACAGGTGCACGCAGACTCACACACACAATCTATTACAACCGCGTGCGCACAGACACACACACACACACACACACACACACAGTCAGAGAGTCCCGGTGGCTGAGAATCTGGCAGGCATCCTTCAGTTCAGCTCCAACAATCCAGATAGCTTCCCTTTACTATTCTGCCAATGTGCACGCACACGCACACGCACACACACGCACACACACACACACACACACACACACACACACACACACACAGAGACAGTCTCCTCTCTCCTCACACACACACACACACACAATGAGAAGGCCGGCTGGGAACACCTCGAGCTAATTTGTGGACATGAGCTTTGTCATTGTTTCAATTATTATAAAGAAGTCCCTGACACGATAATTACATGAGCACCACAAAGGCTTGGATTAGCTTCAGTTGTGCAATTTCCCTACTGTGCCTTTAGATGTTCTCAGTGTATCTCCAACGCCTGTCTGTCAACGCCTGTCTGTCCAGGAACATCAGACCATTATGACCACTTTGCAATAAGACTACCCTCATAAAGGGGTTATTAATGTTTTATAATTAGTTTATAATTTCGATTATAATCACTTTATACATCAATAATAAACTGCTAGAACAATGCTAATATGTTTTAACAAGTTAGTGTTTCTTGTAAAGTAAAACCATACTGCCACTGTGTTTACTGTGCCAAAGGCTAATCAACTGCAGGACAATAAAAGTTTACTCCAAATTGATCCTTTTCTTTTCACTAAGCTGACCCACATTATCTAGACTAGGTCACTTTTCTCACACACACACACACACACGCACACACGCACACACACGCACACACACGCACACACGCACACACGCACACACACGCACTCACACACACACACACACACATTACTCTGAGCCGGGCAACTCCTGGCTGTCACTTCTGGGCTTTGGCTGTGCTTGTCACACACACACACACCCTCCTCTACCATGCTCTAAGATCCTGCTCATCAGCCTTTATTGTCCTAATCAAAGCCACGTGTCCCCGTTCGCCTTCAATATTCAGCACTGCAAGATGCTCTGGGCCCGCTATTGGACGATGTGTGTGTGTGTGTGTGTGTACATGGGTGTGTGTGCGTGTGTGCGTGCGTGTGTATGTGTGTGTGTGCGTGTGTATGTGTGTGTGCGCGTGTGTGCGTATGTGTGTGTGTCTGTGTGTGTGGGGAGGCATGTGTGGGGAAGCGCGGTCGCCCCTGACACCCAACTTAATTCTCACAAGCGGGACGAGGGGATAAATATTTCAAGGTCATCCTCTCTGTTGTCTTGTTCCGGGAGTGCAGACTATAATAGGAATATATGCATGCCTAACTAGAGGCTTTAGCATCCAATCGCCCCCCTGGTCTCCACCTGCAAGATGAAACAGGAGCGATGGGTGACGGACCGTGGGACGGACTTTATGCCTCCATCTGCACATGCACAGGAACCCTGATGACCCAGTGCTGCCACCTAGGGGACGATCGCATTAATATTGATAGCCGGCGACATTAAAACTGCAAAGCCGCCTTTGATCTGCATTGGTGCCTTTGATTATAGATGCAGGGTTCAATTGTCACCTGCAAGTTACACAATGCGCCTCCACGGTCCCCCATAGGAATGCCGTTGACCAATGAGATCGTCTCATTCGGAAATGATCGATAGCAGCACGCTCAGAATTAATGGAACGTGACAGAGATAATGAAAGCAACTCATGAGCCCCAGCAAAGCTTCTCATGACCACAGGTTCGAGGACCACTGCCTGTACTGTCAACACACCGCAGACGTTCGTCAACGAACATCGTTGTCGCTGTAGCTCATAAACCCTGAACCAGCTGTGATTTGTCTTGTTTAAAGAAAAGCAGGTTGCTCACTGCAAACCTCAATGCCACACCTTAGTGATGTATATCTACACACGCGGGACTTCTTCTTAGTTTCTGTCTGTGCAGCTGAGTGATACTTGGCAAAAATAGTTTCAAGTGATATTCTTACTTTGCTGTAACTTAAAAAATAATTCGCTCTCTTTCTATAGAGAATTGGTATACAGGCCTGTTGTTGGGTCAAATATACTATATAACGTATGTATATATGATATATTGATCTGAAACAGCTTGTTCCAAACATCCTGACAGAATAATCTAAGGCGTGATGACATCTCGTTTGGAGAACAGCAGCTCACAAAGTTACTTTGAACATATTTCTCTGCTCTAAACAACCTTTGATGCTACTTCCTGTTGTCTGTGGAGCGACACCTTGTGGAGGTGGGGTGGGGTGGGGGGGGGTGCAGCATTGTGAAGTAATATATTTGAGGCATGCATTGACCATTACATAGTAGGCAAGTAGATGACTGGCCAGATGATATCTCTCTCTCTCTATCTCTCTCTCTCTCTCAGTAGCTGTGTTTACATGGATCCTATTAATCCGATTGGAATCAGGTAAGACATCGATCGGAAAAGAAAGGCCCAACCAGATTTATATTTCATTCCGAAGCCGAGGGGTAGCACAACCTGTTCCATAACCCAACTGAAAGAATTCTTCAGTACCATGTAAAAGGTCAAACCTTTCTATTTCATGGTTGCGTTACCCTGCGTCTGTCTTACGCTATAGTTGTTTTATGTAATGCTGCTAGTCAGCACAGCCACTTTACCGGACCGGACAAAACAACTGCAACACGAGCAAATACATTAATGAAAGTTAGTATTGTGACTTCATCTGGAGCCGTAAATTTCTCTACTAGTCACACAATTACTCACTCTTCAACGTACCTACAACTAGAAGCTAGACAGTTTTTGCCTTTTTCCCGCACGCTATATTACCAAGCTAGATACTGAGTGCATGTTTAAAACATCTATTCCAATAAGTTGCTATGGCGCATGTAAACACCAGACCCGATTAGGTGACATCTCATGTAAACGAGTAACCCGAAATCCTTATTCGGAAAGACAAAATGCATGTAAACCCAGCTACTGATTTAAGTCTCCAACTCCACTGCAGAACCAGTAAGTATTGTAAACACATACATGTTGCATTTGTACTTAAATAAATGTGAATACAGCATTTAGCAGAAGCATTATTCTGAGTTTAGAGAGCAGATGTGAAAGCCATACTGTACCCAGACATGATGAGCAGGTCTTATTTCACACGGTGAGCAGAACACATTTTGTTAGCATAATGGCATCATGGTATCAGAGCTAGCTCAGCTGACAAAGCACTGTACCGTTACATATCAACATGCGGTTAGGTACTTCAAAAATAATTGCTGACAGCTTATACACACTTACAAGAGCTTAAAAACACAAAGAGTTGATCCTAACAGCATCAGAATGAACAGTTATTTTATGTTATGCTATCAGCATTATGCTATAAGTCACACATTTAAAGTGGACGTGTCATGATTCTTTCTGACATGTTGACACCGTTCTTTAAGGTCTCAATGCAATTTATTTGAAACGCTTAGGTGAAAACACCCCATAGATTAAGTGGCATGGCACCGTATTAGGCCCATTGTAAACATGAAAACTGTCTTAGTCTTAGTGGCTGTATGTGTTGCTTGTTTCCATGTGAAATATGGGTTGTACAGCCCTTTGAGACTGTAGTGTGATTAAAGGTGTAGTCAGCTTTTGCAAGCGAAATGTAAGCTAATTACACAGACACACATACATACACACACACAAACACACATTATGTGCACACATACAAGCACACACACACACAAACACATATGCACACTTACACACACATATGCACAAATACACACAAACACATACAGTATGCATCTTTATGCACACACACACACACACACACACACACACACACAAACATTCGGTATGCACCCATATGCACACACAGACACACACATTCAGTATGCACCCATATGCACACACACACACACACACACACATATGCACACACAATCTCCCTCTCACACACAGGGAGGGTTTGGTGGCGATGTTATTCAAATGAAGCATTGTGCCCAGCTGAGCTGGTTGCTTTCTGCAGGATATGCCCCCAACCCCCCTCTTCACCCCCTCCCCTCCCTCACACGCCCGTTAATTAATCTTGGAGATCTTCCGTACTGTCCCCATCAACCCCCTCACACACACACACAGACCTGCTCCCTGGCTTTCTCTATGTAAACACTATGAAATATGGCTACGGTGAGAGGTATTAATTATAGCCCCATGTGTGGGTGTGGACCTGTGAGAGAGAGAGAGAGAGAGAGAGAGAGAGAGAGAGACGCACAGAGGAACTCTCCAGTTGTAGTACAGTATAGCTCATGTCTGTATGTGTAAGTGTGTGCATGAGTGGTGCTTGTGTGTATGCGTGCGTATGTGTGTGTGCGTTTGTGTGTGTGTATGCGTTTGTGTGTATTCGTGTGTGTGTGTGTGTGTGTGTGTGTGTGTGTGTGTCA
>JAODLL010013996.1:0-28497 GCA_026546735.1 Forbesichthys agassizii | reverse complement strand
CACGACTACGCCTCGATATCCTGTCCATGAAAATCACAAACAGGATTGGTGACAAAGCGCAGCCCTGGCGGAGACCAGACTTTGTGACAACCAACCCCATTTCATAGTAAAGTTAAAGTAGACACATTAAAATTTTTAACATGTATAAAAGCAATAGATTCAGCTCTGGGATAGGTAATCTATGTTGTGAACATTCAGTCAACTCATAATAATTATGAAACAAGTTACTTCTCATTCTTATTCAACTTTATTGTCATAAGTACAAAGCAACTAAACAAGTTACTTCACACAATAACTTAAAAAATTATAAGTCAAATCTCAGTATTATTGAAATAAACGTAGGTTAAAATAGAATGTGTTACTTATAGACCTTTAAAAAAACACATTCAACATGAGAACTTGAAGTAAACATTCAAGCCCCGCTAAATTGTGACAACCTACTTTTGACCAACTCTTCATTTTAACTTTCAAATGTTTATTAACATATAAACTGCTTTGATTAAATACAGACTTAAAACAAAAAGAAAAGGATATGAAAGAGTTTGTTTAAGTGAATGAAAATAATAAAAAAACACCTCTCCTCTGACTTGTGTGGTTATTTTTGGTGCAAATTGTGAAACAGCGCCCCCCTAGTGAAGGAGTTGTGAGCTCTGTGACAACCAACCCGTGTAACATCCATACCCGGTCTCCCCTACAGGAAACAGGTCTGATTGAATATGATGAGACTCAAATAATTCACCCTCCTTAAAGAGAAAACAGGGGCAGGACATCACAGCTATTGCTTCCTGAGTAATATGAAAAGCATGTCAGTTACGTCTCCAGAGCGTTTCAACCAGCCACAAGCTCTGGGCCTTACCTAAAATAGCACAGAATGCACAGGCAGCAGCCACACCCACCTACTCCACCTAAACCACCAAGGCAGCCTGTGTATTTTTAAGGATTTTCCTTAGCAGATGTTCACTAATGTTCCGGGGCAAAGAAAAGAAACAACACAGCAGAGGTCTCCAAGCTTAACCCTGGACTGAATTACCCATGGCCTTGTTACCCCCCTGCTACTTTATTGGCAAGAAAATACCCACAGCTCATGTTTAAGAGTAGGGAACAAGTTGATTATGGTGTTGAAGGTCTGTGGGAAATAACCATTAATCAAATAAGAAAGCATAGCAAATGATATCATTATTTTAAGAGACGTGCGAGTGAATACTTTTGAGGTGTAAACATCTTCTAATTAAAGGGAAAACAGATTTGACGCAGTGCCTTGCCACAAGCTTCGCCTGCTAGCGCAAGGCATTTCCTCAAGGATAAATGTGTTTCAGCACAAACTCTCAGCTCTATAAATAGCCTGGCAACAAATATACCCACACATACTGCCACAGTTTTCAACAGAGACGAAGAGATGCAGAGGTCAGTCACATCAAAGCTTTACTGCAAGACCGAGCAATATATCCCCAGTAACCCATGGAAAGAGCAGAATTAGAAGGTGGGGGTTCACACACAAGAGTTAACTAAATTTCCCCGCTCACACCTAACTGATGTACATCTAACTCACGTATAGGTTTGGGTTAGAGGATGGCCACCCATATTTCCTGTCTCTTTAAGAATGAATATACAGATATTTCAGATTGCATGGCGAGGCAGCTGATTGCTCAATCAAGGTCGATCATCCACTAAGTCAACCTTTGTTTGTACTCTCTGGGGCTCTCAATCTCTAATGAGCAAATAAGATGATCAAGGAAAACCTTCTAGAATGATGATCGTCAATACAGCCACAAATTAATATAAAGTACCAGCACCACACTTTCCCCACACATCATTTTGTAAATTAACACACAGGTTGGATTTATACTTATTAAGATATACATGGTTTAGTCAATGTTAGTCAAACTGGAACAAAGCCATGTTCCAGTGATTAAATTTACATCCATAATGATGTCAGCTATTCAGTCACTGAATTGATCGGCCTTGCAAATCAAGATATGTCACTCACTTTACTATTATTTGCAACACTGAACTTTGAAATATTGACATTTGAGGGCATACAAATAAATAAATAAATGTGCATAAACTACAATGCTGTGGGTTCTGAAGGCTGGGGAAACAGGAAAATGGAAGAGGTTCAAAATGGGGAGAATTGACTGGGACCATCAGTGACTATTATTGACTCACACAGTTCACGTGATAAGGGACTTTATAGGGGGCAATATTCCCATTTCTCTGGACCATAATTGCATTTCAAATTAATTCCACATCTGATGTCCTGCTGGGGTCCACGTCTTCTTGGAACAATGGGATACTTAAAAACACCTGCTTCTCCGTCTGTGTGTGCATGTGTGTGCGTGTGTTTGTGTGTGTGTGTGTGTGTGTGTGCGTTTACGCGTGTGTGTGTGTGTATAGCTGTGTGTAGGGGGTAGGGTGTTGAGGCAGGTGGCATGGCAGCTTTTATTACATTGAGTTCTCTGCCTGATATATTCTTTATAATGTTATAAAATGTACACATTCAGAAGGCCAATTTACAAAAATAAAGAAATTACCGCTACCTGTCATTTCAAAACTAAAAGATGTTTAGCTCGGGTCAATCAACATAAGAACCTTGGCATACTGGAAAATCAAGCATATTCGATCAAATTGGAATTTGTAAAATATAACACTTTGTATGAACATGATGAACCTGGATGTATGCCTGCTAATGGAGAGAAGCTTTTAAGCATCACTATGCTATATGAATTATGCACAAACCACGACAACAGAAGCTTTGGCATTTATGTTAAAAAGGCAACATTCGAAATTGGAGAAAGTAAATATACGTTAGGCTTTTATGAAGCTTACTGTAACTTGAGCTTGACCTGTGCGCCCGGCTATTGAATGGCCTTACAAATATATTATTCAACTGTCTAAAACGTGTCAATGCTGTTTGTTTTCATTCATGGTAACTAAGTCCCAATTCACTCAATCAGGGTATACTTGCAAGAACCTGTCCGAATAAGCCACTGTGCCAAATGTTTGCTTGGCAGGCAGTGAGAATCTTGTAGACCCATTAGAGCTAACAACTAATGCAGAGTTGCTAACAAGCCCAGTACCCTGCAATCCACCAGTTAACACAACATTGTTGCTTCATAGTGCAACTGAAAATGTATACATTTATACTGGTTCTTCTTGCAAATGATGTGGATATAATATAGCACAAATATTGGAATGATCCCTACAATTGAGGATTTGAGTTATTGTTCGCCTACGGTACATTAAATAGTGTTATTCTCAGTGGGGTATTACAGAACGATTTCAGAACGCATAAAGCTTACTGAGGTGTGCAGAGTCCAATGCTGATGAGACTCAAAACTAAACTTAACTAAAATCAGCCATTGTGTGCTGTCCAAATGTTTCTTTCAAACTGCCTATATGTCTGGAGGCTGAGCATTAGAAAGACTGGGATCAACATATGAGCGTACACTATAAATGTATACACAGTATAGTATTATCTCTTTGAACAAACATATTTGTCAGTTTTTAAAAGCTGCAAGACATCCAAGTCATCTTATCATGTCCTTCAGGTGTTAGGAAGTAATCAATTCTTGTTCACATTGGACAGACTTAAATTGAGCATAATGTTAGTTTAATTTCTTAAACAAACATAATGTGTTTCATGTTATGTTGTGTTTAAGGTCAGTAATGTTCCTATGAAGTGCGTAAAATCAGGGAACTTTTCAAAGCAACACTGCTTGTTTATGATGTAATGCTCCCATCAGCCAGCTTGTTTGGAAACAGCTGTGCAAGGTTGAGAGTAGCATTAATTCTGATTTTAAAAATCCTGAATTGTTATTTGGCATTTAAAGCTGGGTCAATTATACAGGGGTCTCTGTCTCTCTGGTGCGATCGAGAAGTGCCTCTTTAAATGTGAACTTCAAGTACAGTAGGAGTGCACCTTTACAAAGGCGTACCGTAATGCAACATTTAAAAAAGTGTGTGTGAGTGTAAATGGAGCAAATAGGCACTGAGCTGGGCGATTAAAGTGAGACGAGAGAGAGAGAGAGAGAGAGCGGTTTAAAGAGAGGCAGGCATACCTTTGATGTCACGTCAGGGCGTGAGTTTGGGGTGGGGCGGAATCCCTGCTGGAAGAGTTTTCTGCCTGACACAGGAGCTGTGTGGATCAAACAACAAGGACATGTAAATGAGCCACGCAGCCCACCAGGCTACAGTGCATCATAAATATAGTTCTATTATGTAATGTATACACACAACCTCCGCAGGGCAACCGCTGTGCTATGCTCGCAAATGAAGCGCACACACACACACGCACACATACACACACACACACGAAGGAACCTGGAAACTGACATGTTCACACACAAGTATGCGGATCTCAGCGTTATGGCACATGAACAAACATAGGCGTACGTGTGTGTGTGTGTGTGTGTGTGTGTGTGTGCGTGCGTGTGTGTACAACCATACACATATTGAAAAATGAATTACAGTTAATTACAGTGAGTACAAGTACTACGAGGAGCCGATGCAGCAGAAGTAAAGCGTTTTGCTCAAGGATGCTAACAGATAAGGCTGTGACACATCACATAACCCCTACCGTACTATACTGTAGAGGCTCATGGTAGCATGCACAACTTGTCCAGAGGCTCTGCTAGTTTTGATAGCAGAGGTAAGAAATGCCTGGCAGACGCTAGTCAGGAGGGAGATCTTAACAGCTGTCACTGACGATGACAACAACTCTCATCCTGACACACGCTTCACTGCAGTGCAGTTGCATTTGAACAATGGTAATGACAACGTTTCTGGATTCTTCTACAGTCCGGCAGCATTGGATAATGAATGCCTTATCGTGAAGGGCTTAGTTGCATTAATGTTGAGCGGACACATTTTGCAGAGAACTTACAGTAATGTATATTTGGATGTTTTTTAAATTGTACTGATGATTTGAAACATTTTCAGAATGTATGTGTGTATGGTAATATAATTCAAGGTGAAAAGTACTTGCTTCCTGGCAAATCATAAGTGAACAGCCAGATGACTCCACGTCTCATTGACTGAAATGAAGAAAGGGCCATAGAGAATTAGAAACAAATGAATATCAACACAAAGTCAACTTTGCCTTCCAACTGCTTGCTTGGTTTTGGGATTTGAATGCCCCTCTCTGGAGAAACATATGTGCTTGCACTTGAAGGACAGACAGGTTATGTGCAGAGTGGATTTCAGGTGCAAACATCAAGAGGGAAAGCTAAGCCTGGCTGTGTTCCTTATCGCGTCCTCTCTCACCTCTCACATCGACTCCTGAATGGAGATGATCCCACCGCACACCGTCGCAAGTACCTTTGAATCAACACAGCCATTTGCTACGTCTACATGACCTAAGGGGCAGTCATTGCGTTATTTAAAAGGTACAGTACACCAGTGTGTGTCTGGCATTACAGCACAGTGAGCACACAACCCCTTATCACCTTCTCTAATGGGGCTTTTGGCTTGTCGAGTCCAACTGACTGTTGCGTTTCAGTTTTCAGCAGCCTTCTCTGCTTACTCTTCACCTATTGTAATGCAGGTGCACACCTACTATATCCCGTACAGCTGTGTTTAGAAAATAACAAAATAAAACAAACACAAACAAACACACATACAAACTCAGAAGGGATTTGAGGATTCGGGGCAAGGGGTGCTATACCAACAGCTACCAAGACGTGCCCAACGTCTTTAACATGTAACATAAGTGGTAGACATTCATTTAGCGCTTAACTCTTAGAAACCTCAGAAGAATGAACTGAGACTATTATATGTATAACATCAGCCCTCAATGCTTAGAGATCACTACACTATAATCCTGTGATTAATAATAGATGAAGTCTGAGGCCCTAGCCGGATGACAGAATGAGAAGGCTCACTGTCTGTGGATTGTGATGAAGCAAAGCCCTTTCTCAGCTGTCAGATGCCTAGTTAGGGCTGCAGGCATGTATGATTGGCCATGATACTTGTGTTAGAGTGATGGATACGCACTTCTCTCTGTGTGTGTGTGTGTGCGTTCTACACACAGAACTATATAAAAACAGTTCTACACTGGTTATGTTTACACGTGACTCCTTTATGCAGAACACAAAATGGCCCTGCATGTGCATGTTTGTCGGTCCACATCTGCAGGTGACTATCACAGAAATAACAAATGTACATTTCACCAGTATGTTCTGAAAAACACACAGAGAAACAAAAGGCATTGAGAATCCATATCAGCTCTGAGCCCTAAAGATGTTTACATTAGTGTAACATGTAGAGTTAAGATTAATTAATATTAATAATTAATATCAATTAAACAATTAATTAATAATTCTTATTAACTCTACACATTGTACTAATTTACTACATTTTAAATACAACTATGCCTTTGCCACCGATGTCTGTCTCACAATAAATGATGAAACACCCAAATGAACAGACTGACTACAATTATCTATCTCGTCAGTCCATCTGAGAGAATGGACAGAAACACATACTGTAACTACTCCATTATTTAATCTTTCCCGTTTGTGTGTTTAGGTCAGAAATGACGTCGGTAAATCCCACACAGATATACACTAACAGAACTAGTGCACTAACTGCATTGTTATGTTCAAAACTAAAGGCAGTAGAGGTGAGGTCACCTCCAACCTGATAGCAGCCAGTATACGTGCCGGGCAAATTCAGAGGGTGTTTGCATGGTGGAAAAGCCAATTGAGTATTCCAGAAAAAAATTACAGCCCATCATCATTAGTCAGAACAAACAGCCAGACTTCATAAAAAAAAAGGTATTAGGGCTCTAAGTGCTCATCCTGAAGAGGTGACCTTGGGTTAGTTCTTCCATTAAAGCCAGAGCAGGCAAAGGGTATTTTTTGTTAACCCATAAAAAAACTCACAACCTCTCAAAAGGAGAATAGAGAGAACATGATCGAAAGTGGGGAAATAAAAGAATTGTCTCCTGCCACAAAAAAGCTAGAACTTTGAAGGGCAACGCAAAGACGTAATAGTTGGTTTTGCTCATAGGAATTATAAAGTGGCTCTAAAGAACTAAGACATTTCTAAAAAACATTGGGGGAAAGGTTACTGCCAAAGTTAAAATCATAACATTACTATTCCCAGTGCATTACCTTGTGGTCAGCATTACGCTTGTAATTGTACCCATTTGCCAATACATGACTGGTACACATTGGATCATCTTTAGTGACGCAATGTAATAGAACAAATGACATCATCCGATGAGAGCTAGATATGTTACTAAGTAGTACCTGAGGTTCCATCGACTATGCTAGTTGCATCAAGTTACATCAGCAATAACAAGATAAGACCTACCTAGATCAAGCTATGAGTTAAGGGTTTGAGATGGCACTAGACTAGGTAACACAAATTATCAGCAGCTGATATGAGCAATAATTAAAAGTGCTAAATTGTTTTAGTCGTGTGTATTTTTCTGATTATGATTATTTCTGAGTCTGCTATTTTGTTTATCTACCTGTTCATTGAACTATGTATTTGGTGTATTTCATTTATCGTCACCTTGAATTATTCTGAGATTTAATAATGCTGTAATAAACACAATAGTGAAAACTATACGATATGTGTACACTTTGATAGCTTTATTTATAGAAAATTAATAAATTCAAAGTTTTTGCTGCCACATCTTGCCTATGTATCTACTGTAGAAATGTACTGTAGAGCTAACAAGCGACCTTTTTTCCCATTTAATCAGAAGGTGATGTTATGATCTGCAGTGGGGGTCTAACATAATCCTTGTAAAGCCTATATGTTTTCACATGAACACTTCTCCACCGATACATCCTGCTGACTGCATAACTTCACCTCTCTGACTTCAGCCTGTACCACTGTGTGCAGACTACGCTGGCCTTTTGAGCTCTAATCGTAGGCTCAGGACTATGAAGATTCAAGCTCATCCATTGTCCGTGATAAATCCATGGTACAGTGTCATAAAGAGCAGCAAATGTCAATAAATCCATGACACAACACGGTTTGCATTAATAAGTTGTTAATAAAAATATATAGAAGTTGTATCTTTCTGTTTACGTTTAATTGAAAATGTAAAAAGTACTTAAAGGTATGGTCAGTCATTCTTGCTTACTTCAAGGTCAAATCAAAAAACTAGGGCTCCACGGTCCTCCTTTGAAATGTATTGTGAAGCAAAGCATAGGGCGGCGTTGTTGATACGAGCGGTGTTCGCCGATTTGTTTGTGTTCCTATTTACGGAGCCAGGGCTGTGTAGAAGTATCAGATCATTTTTTCAACACGCACAGAGAACGGTAAGCTAGCAAAATGCAAGGAGATATTAGGTGAATTTGACAAAGTGTGCTGACTTACATTTAGCTTGCAATAGCTGACTTTACCTTTAGGCCTATCTGCGAATAGTAATATAGTCATATTATATCAAACTCTTGAATGATACTCCTATTGACCTTTGAGCATAGCTGTTGAGCTCCTATGGATATAACCAACTGTATGTGAAAGGACAAAGGAGCCAACCTTACTTTACTTTATGTATGCATGTGCATGCTTGTGTGTCTTGTATGTAGTGCATGTGTGTGTATCCACCATGGGGAGCCACATAGTGAATTCAAACCATTACCCTCAGCATTAATAAACAAACAAATGGGATATCGGACTAGAAGCTGTACTGAGAACCTTGTGGGGTATCTCTGACTGACACTATGAAAGATCTGTGCAGGGGTAACAACCAGTGTACCCTGCACTAGTCGTGTATGTACTGTCTACCGTGTCAGCTTGGACTCTGCACATAGACATCTGAAGATTGTATTTGTTACCAGAAGCAGGGAGAAAGATGGAAAGAGTGAGTGGGAAGGCAAAGTGGGACAAGGCAATATAGCTGATGTGGTCAGATACTGTTCTGGCTAGATGTTTTGGTAAACATATGGACATATTTGGTAGAACACGGATGGACAACCAAAAGACATGCAAAGACAAAACAGTTATGGAGAGTACAGAGGGCCTTCGTAACTTCCACCTTCTCGCTTAACGCTGAATTATAGGTGACCAAGACAATAAAGTTGTTCTGAGCTGTAGGCCACAGTTCATTACGCTAAAACAAAAACACATTCTTTACGCTGATTACCTACTAATTAAGAAGGACGTAGCATATTGTTTGCACTAGCACGTGAATGAAGAAAAAAAAAGAAAATAATTGTTGCCAATCTTAAGGCTATTTGTAGTTAATCTGTGAAGTAAAACACAAGTGATTTATGTGAAGTGGAGCTTATCGTGGCCGTGAAGGTCACCGCGAGCGCCTCGACATTCACAGGGAGATCTCCTGTCGCTGTGTGATCAACTAGCTTCGTTAATTAACTTCAGTCACGAAAATGAAAATAAAGCATGCCGAAATTACATCCCATAGTATAATGTGAGGAACAAGAGAGCTTCTCTGACCCCCCTCCCCCACCCACATTCACATCTAAACTTCAGAAGCAAGGAGACTAAGAGCCCAATTACTAAACATCTGAAGGCTCTAATAGCGTCTGAGTGATGGTTTAGACCTTAAAATGATTGTACTCCCCCCGAGGGACGGCAAAGTATAACTCAGAGCCAAATATAATTGGACACCATCACGTTTACTGTAAAAAGGGAGCTATTTTTAGAAAGGTGGGCATGTCCCACTGTTTCCTGAACAGGGACTCAGAAATACAGCAAGTGGAGTGAAACTGGCCACTGGAGAGTATAAACGCAGACCAAAGTAATGGCTACAGCATCTCACAGGGGACATAAAGGTCTTTTTTATAGCCACATATGATTACAACACAGAACCTCCTTTCACTCTTGTGGAAACGTTATTTGACTTAGCCTGGCACCACGGGTCTCAGCTGTGTTTCTGACAACATTAAAACACAAACACATAAATCCCTGTCAGATGAATACTGTTAGGTCCCGCTGTACTGTGATGCAAACTTCATTTACCTTTGGAAACCCATTACTTTATTAAATTATGGTGAAGCAGCCATAAGTTGATATGGTTTCAGATATACTACGCTACAGTATATATAGAAAAAAAGATGAACTGCAATCAATTCATTATTAAATAATTGTAAACCAACCAGTCAAATTCTATTTCAACCAGCAGCTTCTCACCAGGGTCTATGTCTCTGCACTAGTCAGTCACATATCATTAGTCCAACCCCTTTCCATTTGTGCAGAAAGAAAAAAAAAGTGAGCTTTCCCAGTCTCCATAGTCTCACTTTGACATATTTGACTTGCACATATTTCCATTCGTGTGGAATAATTCACTGTCACAAAGATATTTTTCTTTCAAAGAAAATTTCAAAAGAAATTGGAAGCTGTAATAGATTCCATTTTACATTATTTTCACATTGCTGGGCGCGCAATTACCACATGCCGTGCAGTTGCCTTAGTTATATTCGAAGGTCTGCTGAAATAAACCTCTTTGTGACAAACCTGTGAGGCTACGGAACATTACAGTGAGCCAGCAGATGGAAGCTGCGAGCCAATAAGAAACCACTTCTTTTAAATGGCTCCCGATAGATTAAAGAAACTATTCACGGTGTTCCTGGTTACAGTCAAATGTGACTGAGGGCAGGATGAGAATCTTGATAAAGTATTGCTTCGCAGTGGTGTTAAGTACAGTGCCACTTTGCATTCCTTCACCTTGTTCTCCGAGAAGACAGAAATAGTAGGTAGCTGAGTGCTCTGCAGGGGGATGAAGGGGGAGAGAGACAAAGACAGGAAGGGGGGAGGGAGGAGAAAGGGGTTTGAGAAGGGTCAGGGGAACTTCATTCATATTGCATGGATTGACTTTTAGGTTCAGCGGGAAGCTGGTGAGAATTTGAGAGTTGAGCTGATGGAAAAGGGAAAAGTGACAGACACTGTCTCAGAGGCATCACTGGGCAGGAGTCAGAGCCTGGAACCTTCCCTTCTCACCCTTCAACAAAACAAAGCCTTCAGAAAAGTGTAACCCCAAAGAAACCAAACAAAGCCATGCCTCTCCCTCAAGTGTGCACACATCAGTAGACAATGGAAAAAGCCACTGCGGCTGATAGTGAGTTAAGTTGACCAAGACAGAAAAGTGTTACCTGAAATGTCCTTTCTTATATGCAGTGGGTGACATAGGCAGAACACAGGGGAACGTTTAAGTACTTATGGAATGTAATCTGTGGCATATCTAGTGCCCTCTAGGCACTCCAGACAGAAAAGGAAAACCTATCTCAGTATCCTTCCTGTTATTCAGTAAGCTTAGATACAATGAGTGTCTATGTCTTATGTTACATGTGTTATGTTCGTCTGGAACATCTCCATTAAAGTCGTCATAGGATTTTATTCACCTCTTCGCTCCCATATAATGGAAGTGATTGGGAGGCGAATAATGGCTGATATTAATTTTGCATGTGCGAAGGTACCCATTCACCAAATATCTCCACACATTTCGCTAGTTTACGGTTCTCTGTGCGTTCTGAAAAAATAATTTGGTACTCCAACACAGCCTTGGCTATGTAAATAGAAACATAATCATCATCGCCATCAGCTTCACAATACATTTCAATGTGGGGCGGAGCGTGAGGGGGTTTGTTTTTAGCTATTATAATTATAAATAAATACATTATTCATGTTTTAATTAAAAAAGTATTAAGTATTCATGTTGGCACATATAATCATCTATGAGCCAAAAAATTACTTCAAATACTGATGGTGATTATCAATAAAACACCAGAACATAGTTAATAGTAATTGGATCAATCCAAAAAAACATGTTAGGTTCATTCCCAGTCAATGACCAGTGACTGCCAACAACCAGGAGTCGGTCCCCGGGTGCTGCACAGTGGCTGCCCACTGCTCCCTTCAGGGATGGGTTAATGTAGAGGATCAATCTCACTACATGTATGTGACAATAAAAGCACCTTTACCTTTACCTTTAGATTTCACTTATAAGATACAGTATGCTAAAGTCACTTTAGTAACCACATTTTATGTTTTCCAATAATCAACCAATTTCATTTGAACAAATGACACCTTATTACATCACCAAAGTTGTATTTAGGTTAAGAAAATGAAAGTATTATTTAAAATCCAGTAACATATGGTGTTGAAATGCTATATTGCCTTAAATAAAATAATCCAACTTCCTGGCTGGTATTAATAGGACAAATCCCACAGCCCACTCCAATTTGGCAGGGACAGTATGCAATTTAGTGTTTACAGCTATAATTTAAATGTCACAGCTTTGTACTCTGGGCTGAGCAGATAAACAATCAGATCCTTGTTTGTCTGTTATAATAATTAACTATACTCTGGTAAACAACACTGTCAACGGAATGTGCTGTTTGTTAGAATGGCTACTACCAGCCATTTGTTTACAAAAGGGCTTTACTAGATAGAGTTTACGAGAGTAACAGTGATGAATCAGAAGAAAATCCCCTTTGTAGGATTACCATCCCTCTTTTGTTGTGAATTCTGGCTAGCGAGCAAATCTATGTTGGGCTTGATGGAAAACTGGCCAATGTACAACAGGTGTGATCTGACAGGAACATCAGTGCTGACAAGTCACCGTGAAATGCAGGAGCTTTCGAGAGGGGAAGAGAAGGGTCAGTCAAAGTCAGAGCAGCTGCCTGTGTTTGGCGAGAGACGGGTGTAATTTCTGGAGGTATCAGCCTCTCGTGGTCGAATCAAACAGCAGGAGCCATGTCAAAACTGGCTTATGAAGGTGACAGACCCTGGCCAACACAAACTGACACAGCAGAAACAATTTTAAACACAACAGTAAATTGCACTTCTACTGTTGCTCTTCCATACAGTGTCCAAGTTCAACTATACAAAGAAGGATTTTGTAGGAAAATGATGAATTTACATTTACTTGTCAAGCAAAAGTAAAGGTAATTGGTCTCATTAGCTAAACATCATCTAGATATAGCCAAATAATACTTTTCCAAGATGAATGAACACTTAAACAATGGAGGTAAGACCTAACTGTACTGTGATGATGAGATAATAAACCAGAAACATTTGCATGTAGAGAGGTCAGCTCCGCCCAGCCCACAAGGTACTGTAAGGCAGTGATTGAAGCCATGTTAGCCGAGCATTGACAGGTGAGTCTGGCACAAATCCCAGTCACACATGTGTACAGTGTGTTAATCAACCTCAAAATGGAAAGCAAAACATCATGGAAAATTGCAAGTTATCAAAATAAGAGTGCTGTTCTATGCTGTCACCATGTTTTTTAATAATCTAGGCTATTACACCGACAATGTACAATACTTAATCACTGGGACTAGCCGTGAGTCTCACACATTTTAATAGTGGCTCCCTGACACCCGCAAATACAATTTCCTGGAAAAGTGAGTGAGAGCAGGTGGTGAGAGGGATGGGGGATGTGGTGGACGGTGATAACTCCCGGAAATGGATTGAAGCAGGTTGGGATGAAGCAAAGACACTGTGGCGCTGATTAGACAGCAGGTATCAGCCTAATAGCTTTGATCACTGTGTTGACATGGTACATCTGCACAATGCAGCCCATGGACTCAAATGTATGTTGATCCAACACTGAGTGGCACAGATTGCCCATAAGGGTGTGGGGTCTACTTTCTTCAGAATTCCATCTCCTAGGTTACTGTGATGTGAGCTCAGGCTGCGTGTATTCCCCAGGGGTACACCCTATTTCACAGAGCAGAGACAGCCCCGCCGTAACTCCACAAACAAGGCAGATACTTGGGCCTCCTCCTGGACCAAAATCTGAATCTGTATTAGAATGGGTCGTTTCATTAGCTCAGGTAGTAAATCTTTAACCACATTAGTGCAGAGACACATTGACAACGAAGAAGAAAATACTGAAGCACTTTTTGGGGATACTCAAAGTAGTGAATTTGCAATTACTGTATAATGTGCCACGTGTAGCTTTGCCATACATTCATCACCATTTTATTGTCTGTTCCTAGAGTCTGTGAATTGCACATTCACTGAGTGTCACCTACTCTGAATTCTGTTCCAGTCATCGTTTTACCAGCCGCTCATGGCCCGTGTCTGAATATTCCAGAGGACATGGCAATATTATGAAATTTGAGTATGTAATATTGAAGTACATGAGTTTAGTACATTCAGAATGTGAACGCTTTCAGCATATGTAATCTAGATGGTCAAGTATGCATTCAGTAACACAATTGAAATTGTCCCAAAATGCTCCAGTCACTTGTTGTTCACAACCCATCTCAAATTTGTGCTGCCTTATCAGTGACAGTGAAATGGCAGAAAATGCACTTTAAAAAAAACAATTAATTTCATGGCATGCAACACATTAGACATTTATATTGTCAAATGTGGAATCAACTCTAGCATACAGTATTACACTATACCGTATATTACACATAATATAATTCTATCAAATGCTTTATGACATACAAACATACATACATAATAAGCACCTTTTGATTTTGTGTCAGAATGGGGAATGTTTACTCTTTAGGGGCTACACAATCACTTCTACTGGGATACTATGTACTAATAATATCTATGATGTGCTACATATTCATGGAAGCTACTGTATATCTGCCACTAAATACTTTGCAAATGGCAGGGTTGTCATGCAGGGTTGTTTTGCAGTGTTTTATGTCAACAAAAATCAACTTTGTTATATTGCATCAAAACCAGATAACTCACTATCATGTCAAAAACACAACCTCAGGTTGTGGTGTCTAAAGCTACACCAGTTAGAATAAAACCAAGCATTCTCAAACTCAACACTCCAAACCATGTGATAAACAAAAGCCAAACAGATTTTAACAAAAAAAATGTTACACAAAGGAGCAAGCTAGTCTGAGAACAGAGACTGGGATCACATTGTACAAAGAACAAGGTTGTTTCTAAAGTTTGTCTTTATTATAACCGGCAGACAGAAGTGTTCATTATTGACGGCAGGAGATAGAGTGGAGGCAAAATAAATATTAAAAGGAAGGAAGACTCACAAACAAAACATTTGTGTGTGTGTGTGTGTGTGTGTGTGTGTTCACTCGTAACTGAGATAAAAGGACTGACTCATGTCCCACATGTCCAAGATGGCATCACCGCCAGAGCATTTCCTAGACCGTGCCCACTCCCTCACAGTGAAGAGACAGTTTAATGAAAAACTATTGATCCTCTTCCATATCCACCAAGAGCAGCGGGAGTAACAATAAGGCCTTCCAAGTTTGTTTCCGTATTTTTTGGCTCCCAAGTCTAACAATGTGTCCAGGTCTTTAGAGAAGGGAGGACATGATTGGTCTGAGTGATGACACCGCTTAGCAGCAGCAGAGGAAGAAAGAGAGACTGGTCAATCGTGGGCAAGTTGGGGCCCTCAACTGGTAAAAACTCACTTTCTCATTTAAGTCTGAGCATCCATGTTTGTCCCCTCAACAGAACTATTACTGTCTGCCATGCTATCTCACTAAAACCCCACTCCAGCAGCGGCATGGCGGCCTGTGACTGCATCCCTGTTCAGTCAGACAATGGGTTGTCACTGTATCCACTAGGTGATTTACACAGAGCCCTGTCATGGGTGTAGACAGCGGGGATTTGAGTACTGCATTGGGACCAATGAGAGGCCCAACCAAGACATACTTCCAGGCTCAGGATGCACAATAAGACAAGGCCCTGAGTCACCAGCCCAACATTACCCACCCCACTTCCCCCTCTGGGTGGTCTTTCTACAGCCCCGCTGTGGGCCCCGTACTAGGAGTCAGTGAAGAGAGAAATTGTCGTCCCTTGACAATCAAACAAAACTACCCCTACACGGAAAACTTTGTAGGATTAAGTTTAGATCTGCCCTTATGCCTAATACCTGCTGGATATTAAACCACAGTTAAACACAGTAAACTAAAATGCTTATCAATACATATCATATATTTTAGAAGTGCAACCACACATGATCTCCATATGTGATAGAATAAATCTATTTAGCCACATCTGTTAAGAACTATACGTTGTTTCAATGTTTCCACTGTGGAGGACTGTGAAAGACATTTCAAGGTAAACGGTAAAGCCTGTTGAATTTGTAGCTCACAGACAAAATCGCACATAAGTGTTGTGTATTGTTTTATTATTGTCCTGCAGCTTTTATTTGCCCTTCTATCCTCGAAAGCATTTCAATTTCACCAGGATAAAGCAAATGCACCAAAATAACCTTGAAAAAAGAAAGTCACTGTTTAAATAAGCAAGATATTTTTTTTAAACCTAATAATTCCTCAACCAACTGGAGCATACCAAAAGCCATCACATCTTATCTACTCTGTCTAAATCCTGACTCTCCTTCAGAGAAATCAATGGCGGCAGCCATAGTGCTTAAAGATGAGGATGTAGTGTTTGAGATATCACTGACACCACAGAGCTATAAACTTAACTGCCATTTCTTTGGTTGTTACTCTGACTCACCACACCAGAGTGCAAAGGGACTTACATTCCGAATCTATAATGATAATATAGGACGAGACCACTGCCCTGTCAAAGCCGCAGATGGCTGTGTGTGAAGATATATAATGCACCATAGTCACGTCAAGTTTATTGTATTATTATAGCCCTTCATCAAAATCATGTTCCAAAGGGGTTTGGTACGACTGGGAGCTACAGTATATTGCAAAAGTAAGGTATGAATTCACGACAATGTAGGCAAAGTATTATATTGCTTTTTCTTCTTTTTGGGTAAGGATGTTGGCGGTCTGAAATGAATGATGGCATACACAGATGTAATATACTGTATTGAAACTACAGCTAAGAGTTTAAAACATGTTGCCTATACACACTATATCTTATCTCACTATAAACTTAATTTTACTGTGTCTTCTATTGCTAATCTAATCATAACTTTCATGCAGACTATCATCTCTCACTCAAAACAGTTGCCATAGTAACATCATATAGTACAGAGTAGGGCAGCCTCAATAACTGTTGAGACAGTTGGTACTAAAATGAATTTCAATATAACGAAAAACTACAACAAGTACACAAGCAACACACTGTGGATTCTATATTGTAAAAATTGTGTTGTCTGTCTCATATTTCCTGTCTGTTTGTCTTGTCAAAGTGTTTTCCTTGTGTTGTCACTGTTCCCCCCGTGTTTCATAGATTGTCTGTGTCTTAGTTAATCATGTTTTATGAGATTCACCTGCCCCTCTATGATGTTGTCTAATTGTCTTGTCTACCTGTGTTAAGCCCTTGGTTTCTCCAGTCAATAGTCTACTCTATTGTCTGTGAATGTCAAGAGACCTTTAGCAATGACAAGAAAGTGCTGTCAAAGGAGGATACATGTATTTTCCTGTCTAGTCTTTACAGAAAACACGTTCCTACAGCTTTTAAAGCAACCTCTCACAACATGTAGAGTGTATATTCTACTGTCAGTTGAGTTACAATGCAGAAGTTGCAGAAGTTAAAAACGAGTGAACAAGCACAACTCTCAACTCTAATCAGCCACATTAATTCAAAACACCTGTGTGGACCGGGACAACAACAGTTCATCTAAACAGGACAGGAAGAAAGTGTACCCCTCTTTAGCACTTCCAGACCACTCCTCGTTCATGTTGTTCATATTACGGCCATCTTAACTCCAGGTTCTGCCTACGGTGTTGTGCGTTTCCATCCTACTGTACCTCACCTCATCCAACCCATGCAGACTATGGGAGATCTGCTCCACTCGGAACAGTTTCCTTAAGCATTCATCTTTATCTATCTAGATATCTATTTAGTATATCAAAAACAAATCAACTTCAACAGTTCACTTTACTGGAAAATTCTGTTCATCGTCCGGCATGTTCTAAACTTTCACCGGTCACATGGTTTATGTAGAGGCTAAATAAATCCAGGAAGTGCTTTGTGGGCAATTTGAATGGATATATACAGATATATAACTTACATTTTTGTTCATTAGAAATCAATAAATTCGCCGATTTACATTTACAATATCATTTATATGGTACCTTTAGTATTGCGGCTAATTCCGGGAACTATTTTGAGGCTCCACGATCCGCCATTGCTGTGAAAAAAATGATCCATTGGAGTGAACGGAGATGACGCGACTCTCTTTACATCTGATGTATGATGATGATTTCAGTCAAAACAGCCCACTAGAAACAAAATTCCCGGCCAGAACATAACCTACGGAGAAGCATATTAAAATCCCCTGGAACAACCATTAATTGTGGTTGCCTGGACACTTTCATGGCAATTTACATCTATACACAATTTTTATTAAGTTTGCTTAATTTAGTTTAGTTTAGTTAGTGTAATTACATGTTTTCTACACACTCTTTATGCCACTGGTGGGTAGGATGGTCTAGTGTTGACCTGGTGTTGACTTATGGTTGCACGACATATCAATATTTAAAAGAGATATATAATTAGAGAATATCCTTTAAATCGATATAGTTATCGGTAGCCAGCTAGTATTACAAGGTACCCTGTAATCAAAAACAAATGTGGTTTAAATTGATTAAACTGTCATTATAGCTGCAATATTCACAACCTTTCTGCTATGAATTACCATGTACAACTACAAATAAGTTGCTAAAAATAGAAGAAATAAGAAATGCACAATTTCAATCGGGTTTTCTGTTTTGTTAACATTAAACCCACTTCATAGAGAATACCGATGTATATCGTGTATCAGCATTCAACCTAAATATATTGGGATATTATTTTTGGTCCATATCACCCAGGCCTATGTTGACCTACTTGTGAGCATCCTTGAGCAAGATGCCTAACCCCCTACCCCTTAAAAAAAACTGCTCCCGGTGGTTGGTCACAGCTTGCATCAATCACAGCACCTTGCATCAATCACAGCAGCAATCACCCTCGGTGTATGAATATGTGCATGATTGTGTGGTAAAATACTGTAAAGCGATTTAGATAAAAGCGCTATATAAATGCATTCCATTTACCATTTACACTTCCTTCCATATAGCCCTACCAGCTGGACACTAAAGCATGTCATTTCTACACATTTGCTTCCCTCTTCAGTTGGCTCACAATCAGAGTTTGACCAGACCCCTTCGTGTTGCAGAGAGTGCTAAGCCTCACAGTGGAGCAACTTGAGTAATTTTTCAGCAGTATGCTTACACCTCTATCAGCATATCTTTGCATTCCCTGGCCTTGCCACCTGTAGCCTATACCACACTGTGGACTAATGTAGGACATACAGGATGGCTACTGGCAGCCCAGAAAATGTGGTGCAGATAAGTAGACAGGCAACAGTTGAAAACATGTTAATCTATCTGTACTGAACTACAATGCATTATCTGCATTATTAATAAATCATCCTGGGCTTCCTCCAACGAGACACTGGATTATACACACTGTCTGATTTGCATGATGGCAAACACCTCGTATTAATTAGTAAATCACATGCACAATTATTTAGACCACAATACAGAACTGAAAGGTAAACTGGAAGCAAATGAACTGTAACAGAAATGCATGCTTGCTAACTGAATTAGATATAGAATAACACACTAAATACTTTGCTTTATGATTTGTTTGTGGTCTACATGTAACATCATGACACAGATCCACTGAATAAAAATGTACATATTGCAAAATGGATAGTAATAATAATAATAAGTATTATTATTATTACTATTATTATTATTATTATTATTATTATTATAGTAATCACACATTGCAATGTTATAAAGAAGTTGATATAGTGATATAGTATATGATATAGTATATATAGTATAATAATTACATCCTATAGCATAGAATACACATTAAAGGCAGGGTCATTCTTGCTAACTTCGAACTCAAATCAAAACTGTATCGCTTCTCGGTCCTCACCACTTTGTTTATGTTACTATTTTACTGAGCTAGGGCTGTATAGATGTATCAGATTATTTGTTCCAAACACACAGAGAATTGTAAAATAGCGAAATGCAGATATATTTGTTGAATTTTACAAAAAGTCTATTAGCTTACATTTAGCTTGCAATTGCAGACTATAACTTTAAGTCTCAAACCGTATCTGCAAAAATCTAGTAACGCTACATAAGCGGATTCAATCGCTTGCCGTCCCGCAAGTGACATTGTGAGACAGCTGAAATCGGCCCACATCAGTGGTTATCAGTTGGTCATTCTTCAGACAGCAAAAAAATAGGACATACTCTATTTCTTCCCTTATGCCATTCCACCTTGGCAAGCACTGTCATATCGCTTCAAGGAGAGGAGCATGGAGGCCTTTTTGAATGGCTTTTTGTCATTCAGAATGAAATCATTCCGATTGAAGATTTCGGGTTAACCACTTACATGGGATGTAAGTGGTGATATGGACTAGTGTTTACATGCACCATCACAAAAAAAAGGGTCCATGTAAATGCAGCTAATGTGCAGTAATACATAAAAAACAAAATGATAATGGCCATGTCTATATAAATGGCACCACGGTCAAGGTCAAAGATAATGGCCATGTCTATATGAATGGCACCATGACCGTGGTGCCATTCATATAGACATGGCCATTATCTTTCATTATATATTGTGAAAACACACAGGGCAAAACCCTTAAATTGTGTCTCAGTTTGTTTGTTATGTATTACTGCACATTAGCTGTGTTTACATGGACCTTATTATTCAGATTGGAATTGTCATTTTGGTCAATGGTCATTTGGACTAATTTGAAATAACGTTCTGATTTGCAACAGCAAGCGACTGGAGCATTGAGAATACGTTCTTATATGACAGTCTATAAACAGATAACCTTTAAGGAGACAAGATTGTCGCATTTTTGCTGAGTTAATACAATAATTTACTATGTAATGTACATTTTGTCAATTGTAAAGTTTATTTTCTTTCTTCAACTTAAGTAGATATTCCTATATTTATTAACTTTTTTATTCATTCACTTTTCTTTGTTATTTTATTTCCTGGCTTTTGTGATTGTATTGTTCTTCACTGGTTGTTGAGTGGTGCCACTCTGGGAAAGCTGATACTAGTTTGTTTTGTTTTGTTTTGTTTTGTTTTGGGGAGTGACAGCCAGGGCACCAGAGGGAGAGATGAGAAAATAAACCACCGTATCCTCCATGAGTAAAAATAAGATGGAGGGTGGGGGAGGAAGGAGGGGGGGGGATGGGGGCTGTGTGAGCCATCTTGGACTGAGTGCTAGAACCCCCCTATGGAGCACCTTATCTGTGAGGCCGTCCAGTCATACCAATTAACATTCCAGTACGGTTTTTCACTCGCCTGAGAATAGAAGCTTCCTCTGCCTTCCTGCCTCATATACAGATAGGAACGGGGACTCCACACACACACACACACACACACACACACACACACACACGCACACACACGCACACAGACAAACAGAAAGGTACACACGCGTTAGTAAAATGCTCTCTCTCACACTCACACACACACACACACACACACACACACACACAAACTCTCACCAATTACATTCACAACACAGACATAGGATTGAAATTAGGGAATGACAGCTGAATACTGTAATATACATCTCCTCCCTACCCATCCCCGCAGACAGACAGACACACAGACACACAGACAGACAGATACACACAGACACACCGACACACACACATTGCTGACTTGTATACAAGCACACAAAAACACTGTATGATGAAAGACACAAATGAGAAACACATTCAGCTGGTTTCCTCAGGTTTCAAGTACAAATGAGATTGGTAAAGGTTAGTCTACTCTTGTCTGAAGTCTACATGAGTACAGTAGATTTCAAGCTTTAGCGTGTGTCTCTTCTAGGAAGCAAAGAACGGTGTATAAAGAAAAATAGATGAAGTTGGTGGTAAAATTATTGTTTAAAAGAGGCTTCTAGCAGCTGTGTTCTGCAATAGCCTAAATAAGATTTTAATGTTCCAGAATAAAATGAATAGAAAATACCTACTGATAAACCTATATCACAATATATTTAGACATTGAGCATAGCTACAATTACAAGGAATTACTAACGTGTAGGAATATTAAATGTGGTCAGGTTTAGAGCTGTCCCGAATACCATTTCACAGGTTTCAAATACTTGATGGTATTTTCGAATAGCCGTTCTCAAAAACATCATTAAATACACAACTATAATTATTGTTTCATAACCTGTTAAAAATCAAAGCGAGCAGCTGGACCACTTGCAGGTTTTCAATACATAACTGAACAGCAAGTAATTAATGCTTTTAACTTTGAGTCACCTACTCAGCTATGAAAACTCATATTATCCACAAGACCACCAATAACAGTATGCATAGTCCACAATAATCAAAAACGATCTTGATACATTGGCAAGGGTCCAGACAACCCAGTTAAATATTTTGTCCAAAACACATTACATTAATAAATACTGCACGGCCGGCTGTTGTATTCATTTTATATTAGCTGGCAGAGGTAATCTTCCATTCCTAGCTTCATTGAGCACACATGTAAACATAGCCATGCTCTTAAAATGGACACTGCGATTGACATGTCAAGTGACCCAATCAGAGCTGTCCAATAGCATATTAGTCAATAAGTGTGTGTTAAATGAATAGCCCCGATCTCTTCTTACAGACAGAGCCAATTGCAATCAATTGTGTTGATGACACAGTGTAGGGCAGGCAATTACATTTAACATGATGGTTTATATGGAGACAGTATGGATTAATGGGAAAACGGGCATGCATAATGTGAAACAAATGAATACTTTAATCCCAATGTTTAAAATCGAATACATACCCAACGAACGAATACCCGAATAATATAGTATTTGGGGCCAGCCCTAGTCAGGTGGTCCCTTTTTTATTCCATTCCCATACAAGAAATTAAAATATTAGCATAGCTATATTATCATAAAATATCAAGTACTTGAAGAGAATGCAACTAGAATTATCCCCAATGCATAGGACAACGTGTTCTCGTTTATACGGATGCTAATAAATTTCCAATTTCTCTCTGTAGGCACTCTCAAATGAAGCATTTTTTCAGTGCTCTCAATGCATTATTTTCTAATTGTTTGATTACTGACGGAATGCGTTAGGGCATTGCAAACGAGGGCATTGAAAATGAATTAGTATCTCAAAAGACCTTGACTCTTTTCTAAGACCCTTAATGAACTGATTTGGCTTAGGAACACTTAAAACATACATTGTTTGCCTTTACTATGTTGCATTCTAGTGCAGTGTTCAACCATGTTTAATCACAGTAGGCTAAAACACCTGCTAACTTGACTCATTGAACGTTAAACTACCATTTTGCTTAAACACTTCTACTATCTGGGGCCCCCTCAGTGTTTGTACTAACGAAGACGTAACACCATGCAGTATGAATTGTGTAGCAAATATATCACTTTGTAAACTGAAATATGAATTGTGTAGCAAGAGTCACTCACACACAAAAGGCTTCAATATTGTGGCAAGGCCAGGTGTTACGGCTTTTGGGGCACTTTCTCCGGTGTCTCCTCCAAAGCTGCCACTGTATAACGTGTGAGCCACGAAGGTCACACACGCTACACAGAAGACCACTGGATTATATTGGACCTGCCAGTGGCCCCACTCACAGTTTGTATCCCAGTGTAACCTCAAGGTCAACATCAACACACTAGTAATGATTAATAGTAAACCATGCAACAGTATATAAGTATACTGTAAACCCCAAATACTTCTGAAAATATGGTCACTCATCCACAACATGTTGCATTAAAATAGGTTTTACATTATGGACTACAATCAAGGAACAAGAACAAAGGATTGCGTTAACACACGTTTTTCATTATTCAGAAACCGCAATATGACTTCTGACCTTCAGGCAGGAAACTACTGCAAACTAGATTCAGATCAATTGAGGCCAAATGCAGGCAACTGTATGCTAGTATGATCTACCGTATTGTCATCTACCTAAAAGCCTTAGTTATCTTCAATAAACACATTATAAAGTTGTATTTGTTATGTGAGTGGCAGGTTCCAAGCACTATCACAGATCACCAAATGAGAACTAGGATATCGCTCTCTCTCTCTCTCTCTCTCTCTCTCTCTCTCTCTCTCTCTCTCTCTCTCTCTGTGTGAGTGTAGATCAAAAAGGAGTGGAAAGTACTGGATGCTATATCATAAAATGCAAAGAAATTAACCATGTGTTCAGTAGGCTCAATAGTGGCACGCCGGTGACAGAATATGAATGCATTTAAAGTTGGGAGTTGAGCACATGATAACCTTTGCTCAAAGCGGTGAAGGGGCCAAGCTAACATTCATGTTGGCATCATCTGTGAATAACAGCTGGGCTACAGGCACTTCTCTATCTAAAGCCTCATTTTTCAGTCTCCAGTCAAGGCAAACATGCAATCTTCTAAAGAGGGTGAAAATCTCTATATTTACATGCTTTAGAAGATTGAGTGAAGCTCTTTCCTCCGTATGAAATGTGGGAAATGACATGGTATGATGTAGGACTGAGTTCTACACCAAATGTGAGCAAGGATTCATCATACAAGCAGTAATTGCCTAAAAGGTTTGAAGATACTAGTGCGGGTTGGCCTTGGCAAACCCATTCTCAGCTCCTGTCCCATTTAATCCCGAATGGGGCAGTGCCAAGACAAGGCACAAAAGAGGCTCCTCTCACTAGTGTCCATTAACTTATTATAGCCATTCACTTGCCCATTAAATTATCCTCTGTGCCTTAAATGATAAACAGCCACTGGCTCAATCTCACATTGTATGAATCAAAATGAGTTATAAACAACCCTAGAACACTTCCTGGACCTGGCAAGACATCTCAATGCACTATATGAGATAATTGTCATTCAGGGTAACAATTAACTCATGGAATTGATCATATCACAAAATGAATGGGATAGTGAGCATTACTAAGAGGTCTGGCTCTCTCCCTCTATGTGGCAGGGCTAAGCCTTATACGTACAATAAACACTTATTTGTTTGGCAGCTGGGGAAGGTAATACCACAACCAGTGTAAAGGTTGCGTGGTATGTGAGGTGATGGTGGGGGGAAGAGCGGGAAGGGGGTTGAATTAGGGCTGTTGTCATTGTGCAACCTTAATGTTGTTGTTATACTAAATTATTAATCTTTTACTGAATATTAGTGGTAGCATATTGGTTGTTTAGCTACATATTTCAACACATTTCTCGACAGGAAAGCATTTTGTCAGGTGATTCAATATCTAAATAGCTTGAAATTCACTCACTATTAATGACCTATATAATGTCAGCCTTCAAACCCTATTGACTCAGTGAAGATATAATGAATGGTTAGATGAACAGATGGTTGGATGAGCATTGAGTGGGAGTGTGGAGGTGCTTTCCTAATACATTTTCAATAAAAACTGTAGAGTCAGAATTGTCTAAATTGATTTATTTGAAATATGCCAATGCTAGGATATTGTTGTGTGGTACGGTCTGCACAACTTTGTTTGTGTACCCATTTACAGAGCCAGGAATGTGTAATAACACCATGTTATTATTACAAATTCAAGTCAAGTCAAGTGTATAGCCCCTTATCACATTTACACATTTTCCTCCCATCTGGTAAATACATGTTCCATTAACAATTAATATAACAATGTATTTAGGCAAACAGAAAGTCTAAGATAAGACTTTGGATCAACTCATTGCTTTGACACACACAGCCATAATTGGCCCAATGCTACTGCTGTAGATTATTGTACTGACTAAAATTACCTTTCTCAGTGTGAATCCTGAATGGTTATTAAGCCAGTGGCATTTTAGGGAGCCCATGATTAAAGGTTAACGTGGCCCCTCATTTGGGGAAGGGAAAGGGGGGCACAATCCAGGCTAGAAAAATCTTACACTTCTTTGACTACAATTTATTCAGTAGTACTCTGAAATAGAAGTTCAGTTTTACTCAAACTGATCTAATTGCAGGTATATTAAAGGTGTATGATAAAATAATGAGACTATTGCTTAAGTTATACTTTAAGAGCAGCAATACTTTCCAAATGTCCAATGAAACAGGTTTACTACGAATCCTTTATTTATTTCTTGTCAAGACATCAAAGTACCATTAAGTATCTTAAAAAATAATCCTAACTGAATATTTATGAATGCACGTATACCTACTGTAACATAAATTATAGTGGGTATGTTCCAAAGCCATTTTGATACAGTATGAATGTCTAGCTGAATTAAGAGCATATGTCTGGGTAAGGCTTATTATTAATTTTTTGAAAAGGTATGTTACAATGCACAAAAAGCTTTGAAAAATACAGTATGAGGACTCTAATTCAAAAAGTTATAAAAGGTCATGCATTTCACTACTTTAGTTGGAATTGCACTTTGCTGTATGAAAAAAATGGGACCTAATTGGTGCCCTTGGCTCAACCCCACATGTTGCCAGTCTGTTGAAAACAATCACTCCACAGATGGCTACTAATTTACACCTTGATGAGTCATAAAGGAAGAAATCCTTGTGAAAGACACTTGAAAATGTGAGCCTAAGCTAACGTGTGTGCAGTAAGACGATCATGCTCAGATGGTGAGCGGCTGTGCAACGACAAATGGGTGCCATGAATCAAAAAGCTCACTGACAGATGTGCTTCTTTCCCAGTCTCTCTATACATACAGCCTCTCTTAGGGAGGTGGAAAGGATGGTTGCCATTTGGAGGTGTGACACATCCTGCAGGCAAAACAAATTCAACAAAAAACATAATCTCCCAAGAACAATGCTTTCAATAACCTATGTCAGAGTGGGCTCTCTTTGCATTTTCAGTTATTTATTATTTATTTTCTACTATTTTAAGTCTTTAAATATCTACCCCTGCACTGAGACTTAAATTGACATCCCATCAAAAGGCAACAACTGAGATCTGGCTGAGACTAACAAATGCAGAACTAGTGATGTACTGCCTCCCAAGAACACTAAAAGCAATAGTTGTGCAACATTAAATCCAAGACAAAGAAAGCAAAAGAAAAGAAATATAAATCTCAGCTGTCCTTTGGTACCCTTATTTACCATTGAGCCCAAGCCAACATGCATAAATGACCAGGATTAAAGCCAGCAATAAGATTAACCTCGGTAGAACAAGGAACAACATAGTAATTCAGTGCTCCCAATAAGTCAATGCCTAAAGAGAGTCTTCTTGTCAAAAGAACCAAAGAAATGGCTGGACATTTTGGCAACAAAACAACTGCCTAATCAAGCAGGTTCAACTTTAGTTTAAAACTCCCAGGCAACTGACACTAGAGCTTGAACTGTCTGTCAGGTGGCGACAAAACCCTTGCACCGCCTCTTTGAAGAGAGAACATCGGTACCTACGATGAAACAAAGCAAGGACATTTCTCAAGAAGCAAAGCAAAGTTGTGGTTTAAAGGTTCATGAATACAACAACTAGTGATTTAGGATTAGAATAGCCTTCACTTTTCATACTTGTTTCACCTTATAAACCTTATCACCCATATGATCAGGTTTTGGATTGAAATTTAGCGAGTGCATGCCCACTACGGCTTTACACTGATCTACCCCTCCCCTTAAAGGTAGAGTCAGGGATTCTGGCAAAAGACTGTTGATATTTGAACTTTATCAAAACAAAGACACCTCTCCCTTCAATGCCACTGATTCAGAAGCTCCATGCCTCATATTGGACACGCATTGCCAAGACTAAGATAGTGTTGTGTGGAGCGCTCTGCACCACATTGTTTTCAGATTTACAGACCAGCTGGGGCTAACATTTGGGCTACTGGGAGCAATGTCATTCGACCATGGAATGTGCCTGACACTTTAAAGTCTATTTAATTGTCAATGCTTTTCCAGTAAAGTTAGTAGGACATTCAACCTGAGATTTTTACATCTGAAATGGCTTAATAAGGATAAGGCCCATGACACAACCAGAGACAGTTAACGGTTGGACAGTCTGCTACTGCTGCTGTGACATAAATCCATTAGTCACAGTACAATGTAATGCACCTACAGTGTTTGGAAAGAGTTTAAACTTACCTTTAGCTGAGAAGAAAGACCCATACAAATATCAGGACAGGCGGGCATGTACTGGTACTGATGAGTGCCACAACACCAGTGCTGCTACACCTGAAACAGGATAAGTTAGATTACTTGATGATGACGATGATGATATTCATGCATTTTGTAATATTTTATATCCAGCCACAAGCAAACATGTTTCGTAATCATGTTATTATAACACATGTAACACACAACATGTAGATATGTGTGGCATGGTGTGGGAAGGTGGAAGGTTTAGGTGCGATGTTGGCCTGTACCTAATAGATAGTGAATCATCCTACCAAGTGTTTTGAAAGTGCCTGCCCTTTTCCAAATGGTTTCAATGGATGGCTTCCCAGAACCATCAGGTTAACAACCGTCAGGCTAACTCCGCCCAGCTATCAGCCATAAGCAATGCAATGGTTTATTTATTGGAATGTTGTTGCAAAACAGCTGTGACGGATACATTCTAACTTTACATCTGGCTGACCAAGACAAACCTGTGGCTGTGGGAAATCTACCTCAGTGACATTCCGGGGGGGGGGGGGGGGGGGGGGGGGGGGGGGGGGGGGGGGGGGGGGGGGGGGGGGGGGGGGGGGGGGGGGGG
>JAODLL010013985.1:3257-28507 GCA_026546735.1 Forbesichthys agassizii | reverse complement strand
ATATATATATACACACATATATACACACACACATATATATATATATATATATATACACACATATATACACACACACACACATATATATATATACACACACATATATACGCACACACACACATATATATATATACACACACATATATACGCACACACACACATATATATATACACACTCAAAATAACATCGTTTAGAGCCTGTGGGGAAAAACATGATACAAGTCTGCATAGTGAGCAGAGTTGCTTATATCATAGGTGCTAATCACGCATTCCTGATAAACTCGAAAATTGCATAAACCACAAGGGCCGATATCCGGCCTTTCAAATGATTAGTCAACCAATGTAGTGATGGGGCGTTCGCTCTACAGTGTATGTGCCAGCTCCTTTAAGTGAACGATTAGAACCGGTTCCCGTCTGAGAGCTGTTTTTGATATTAATATTTTTTTTTTTGTGTTATTTAATGGTAAACATAATAATAGGCTATTGTTTATCTGTTGGGACCGGTTGTGGGCTGTTGGAAGGTGTTGGAATCACTGTCAAGCTTCCATTCACAGCAGGCTAGTTGTGAATTCTGTTGCTTGTTCACGGCCCTAGGTACGTTCTTAAGTCACTTCACTTGTATCCATAGGTAATAGCTGCACGTGCGCAGCGCATTATCCTGCTCTCATACCCCTAAATTAGTTGCCTCACCAAAGAGAGCCAGAATGCCCATCACTACTTGAATGTTTTTCCCGCCACGACTTTCCAACAGGATTTGACTGTAATAAGAATCACTGCTGCCACCTGGTGGTCATCTCTGGAAAAATACAATAATATCTTTCCTAGTTTGTGGATCAGAGAATTCATCTTGTGATAAAGTGAAATAAAAAGAGAGAAAAATAGAGAGAGGGAGGTAGAATGGGTGATAACATAGGGAAGTATAGGGTGGAGTGCAGATATAAGGAATGAAGGTGTGGGGGGTGGGGGGAAAGGGGTATGGAGAAGAGAGAGATGTAGCGGGAGACAGCCAGCCTTTGTCCTGCCATACAAAAGGGCAGACAAAGCGCTGTGGACACCTGATCGCCAGGTCTCTACACCAGAGAAAGCATCGGACCGCTGGGACAGAGGGACCAGGGCAGGAGGTAAATGCGTATGTGTGTGTGTGTGTGTGTGTGTGTGTGTGTGTGTGTGTGTGTGTGTGTGTGTGTGTGCGTGCGTGCGTGGTGTGCATGCATGAGCGTGTTCGCTGAGTTTGAGGTGAAGCCAGGCAACAGGTGCCCCTTGTAGACGGGGAGCTAATGATGGCGGTAATGAGGGGTTGAGTTTCCAGCGCTCCCTGTCAGAAGATGCCAGACGACAAGGCCAATGAGCCGCCAGGGGACCGCCCGAGTGGAGGAGGTCTGCATGGGGGCGGCGACTACGCAGATTGTGGAGCCTGGTGTAGATACCAGCGGCTGCACCCCAAGCACCACACAGGGAGTGCGAACTGCACCGTGTTTCTAATAATATAATCAGATACGCAAAATCATTCTCTTTATGTGACACACACGGGTGAAGCAGGTTCAGATGGCTATCCTTGTGTTTTGCTGTCCACCAGGAGGCAGCAAACTAACAGCTGTTCCCTCATAGGAAACTGACAAAATAGGCTGTTATGCAGTTTGAGACCTCTGAACATTTTCACCAGTGTGTAAACTCGGAGGTATTTGCAACTTCAATTGCAAGTGAATAATAAGCAAACATGTATTGTTGTATTGCCAGGAATACATAGGTTTACTGTTTGCTTTGGAATATCAAGACAGACATCTGAATATAGTCTATCATGACTCAGCACAGAGTGCAGACAGATATACCATTGAATGGCACGCATGCAATCTATATTTCACACAATCACCGACAAACCAACCATTGATGTTGACAGATCAGAAACAGACATCTTCATTGTCGCTGGATAAGGGATGACATTGGAACACAAACAGAGATACAGCTAGTTCAAAGGCACAGATTAAAAGTTGTGATTGATAAATGGACACACACGCACACACACGCACACACACACACACACACACACACACACAAACGTATGGTGTACATTCTCTATTGCATGAGTTTGCCATACAGTACCTCTCTGTTTCCTCTAGTAAACAAAACATGCAATACACATTGTAACACCTTGTTTGACCAGAAGAACAACAACATCTACAATAGGCGAAGAGAGATAGACTGAGATAGAATGTATTATATTCATTATATGTTATGTATGTAGCCTACTTTATGTGTACTAATTGTTTAAACTTCCACTTCTATTAGAACGCTGTCAGGTTAATGAAACACATCAACACTGTTCTTGTTGCTTCATTAATTGATCTATTCTTCATTGAACTAATCCACCTATTTAGCCTAAAACAGTGAATGGAATTCACACGATGAAGCATGTGGAATAAATGATGATGATGTTGAATGTCTGTTTTTGGCAATAATTTATGTTCTCCCCTTTTAGTGGTTCAATGTGTTATTGCCAGAGACCCCTTCCACCCAAAAAATAAATAAAAAAAATGGTGCTCAAATGACCAACACATCCTTTTTGCACACCCTAACTTGACTGACTGTCTGACGGAGTGGGGTAATAGGTCAGAGATGATTGGTTACAATCCAGAAATGATGTCACACCAGGTGCCAATTCCTACTGTCTTGTTCTAGATTATGATTGTTTCAGAGTGGATTTCTGACTAAATTACATGATTAGGGACAGATTAGGGGCGTTTATATTCTGCCAAAATGTTTGTCTTACATAAGTACACAGAAATTCTTTGAAAACTGTAATGGGAATTTTGATCTCGTTCCCCCACATCGCTGTCTTTGTACATGCCCTTGTTCCTATCAAACAAATGCAAACATAAATGATGCCCAGGCTCTTTGATGGCTTAAGCTCTCCTGCCCTGCTTGTCCCGAGGAGTTTGTCTCTGTGAGCTTTGCCCACCCAGTTTTCCAAGTGCTTGTCTGTAGACATAAATAACCACTAATTCATCTGTGAGTGTGCTTGCATGTTTGTGTGTGTGTGTGTGTGTGTGTGTGTGTGTGTGTGTGTGCGTGTGTGCGCGTGTGTGCGCGTGTGTGCGCGTGTGTGTGTTCCTGTGTACATGTGTGTGCATATGCAAGCGTGTGTGTGCGTGCCTGTCCGTGCATGTCTGTGGGTGTGCATGCGTTTGTGCGTGCGTGTGTGTGTGCGTGTGCTTACGTGCGTGCGTTTGTGCGTGTGTGTGTGTGTGTTAGCAGCCGTCATGGCTGTGAGGCCTTGGATCTCACCCTGTCACCCCAGCTCTTCCCAATAGCTCTTCCCAATTTGCTTGTCAGACAGCGTGTGCATTGAGAGGATTGACGTTCGCATGCCACCAAGTGGAACGCAAGCATTTGGGAAATGTGAGAACTTGTCTGTGACTTATAGTGCAAAGTGCTACTTCTGTATGTGGGTCTGTGAGGCTGTTTTTATCTTGCTGAGCGCACGTGCCCACATTTACTCGACTTGTTTCTACACAGACTTTTCAGTTGCCCCTGGCAACCCTTGATCACAGGGTAAGACTCGTTAAGGATGAATGACAGCTCCCTTTCACACGTAATTTCACACATTGTCTCCTCCTCACTCTCTCCCTCTAACAATCTATCTCTGTCATTCGTTCTTTTACAGTATTCTTAGTGTACGTCGCTAAGTAAACTCTTACATGTGTGACCTGGGAAAGAGAAAGATACAGAAGGTATTTGAGGAAACACTTCTATTTTATTTGGCTACAGTAATATCCTACTTGTGCCCATGTTTGAAGGTCTTTATTGACATTGTGCGTGTGTGTGTGTGTGTGTGTGTGTGTGTCTGTGTGTACATGTCTCTCTGAACGCCTGGACACGAATCTGTACACTTCCCAGGATAAAAAAGAGCAGAATCAACAGCCCATAACAGATGTAAGCAGGGATTTCTGGCAGTCCTTAGCACAAACACCCATATAGGAATTTCCTTATGGCATTGCCAGAAATAAATGTAAAGCCATATTGTACATCACCAACAAACAAACAAAATAGATTCCTGTACATCTCTTCATATTAAACATGACATAACATGCCACTGTAATACCACATGAAAAAAAACAACTAAAATAAGAACTATTAGTTTAACAGTAATATTCTAAAAGACCCACGACAGCAATCTGAAAACAATTACTGCGAAAGATGGAGGCAGGGGGGCAGAACAGCAACAGCATATATAACTTTCAATATATGGTTATTTAGCATATTTGACCATCCCGCTGTGTATTATCCTGATGGCTTGGGTTCATACTGTATACCTCTGTACACTGAACTGGTCTCACGATAGCCTCGCACTAAACTGAGGATGTCCACAATTGTGCAACATTCTAATATTAACGTTAAACACATGCTATTAACAAGAATTTATTGACAAATTTCCCCAGAGACGAGGGAATTCTTTTCCCAAGTTGCCCTTTTGCCTTTGTAATGTCTGAAGGCGTTCCTGTAGCGTGGCTGTAAGATGTGAAATCCAGGAGTAGGGAAACGACTCCAGATGTGTATCTCCCTGCACTTTTAGATCTGTTTGAGCTACACATGCTATGGTTCACTGAGAGCCTATATTAACTGTCAGATTGACAGTGACACTCATAACGCACATACATATAAAATTCGTCAATCTCTCTCTCTCTCTCTCTCTCTCTCTCTCTCTCTCTCTCTCTCTCTCTCTCTCTCTACCTGTATGTGTCTCTATGGGTTTTCCTATTGCTTCCACTGTCCAGGACCTCTCAGAGGCAAACTGTTTGGCCTGGATCCAAGTCGTGCTACTCATCCATAAAGGGTCCTAGTGGCGGCAGGGCTGCCCTATCCAATGCCTGCGGCCTGTTTGTTCTCATCCCATATTTCAAAGGGGGACACCTGATCCCCCGCCCAGGGTAAGATGGTCGCCGTAAGAGGGGGGATTGTGGGGCGGGGGGGCGGCGGGGGGAAGGGGGGGTGTTTGAAAAGGGGGCAGTGGTGGTGTGTGGAGTTTGAATAGATAGGCACAGAAAAGATCTCTCTTTCTTTCTGAAGGATCCGGTTTCTCTAGCAGGAGACGAAAAGATGGAGAGGTAGGCTTGCTCCAAGTGGGTTAGGTTGGAGTTGCGGTGATGGACGCAATTGTAGGTGTGACGGCTGTCCTCTCATGTTAAGTTCATAGCGCCGTTAAATTCAGGTTTTGATCCCAACAAATTATTACATTCACTTTCAAAGGCAGGAGATATATTTATCTCGTGTTTCTCTCTCTCACATATTGTATATCACCTAAACAATTTCCATGTGTGTAAAGTGGTTTAAATGAAATCCTTAATAAACCACAGCAAGGTCAGGTTGTGAGTGTTGTAAACGCTTGCAGCTATGCCAGGTATTGTTATAGTTCAAACACAGACCAAATGTACTTTCAATCAGGTTGAATTTTTACCAGCTGAGGTGGCTGGTGTATGACACGAAGAAGACCAACTGGGATATGATTGTTTAGCTAAACTGGCTCCAGGTCTCAGACATGTAAACAGGTAATTAGCTGTGTATAGATGGGAACACACACACACACAACATATCTCTGGTCCAGTGGAGCCCTTGTTGCTCGATAGGAGAATAATTCACAAATAAATAGCAGTAACCTGTAAATTGCATTGCATTTTCATTTGTGCTACCTTGCCACCTTTTTTCAGATGGACTTGGAGGTTTTTTGCATCTGAACTCTACATTCCATGATTTCTGCCCATACAGGAATAATTATTAGAGCTGCACAGAGAGTGCATGCCCCTCACCTGACTATTGAGGGCCTCTAGTTCTTTACCCCTCCCCAGACAGCACTTATTTGTCTAAGAAAAAAAGAAGGAGAAAACAAATATACAACCTGTTTCAGAATTTTTGAAGCTTTTCCAAAGAAATGCGCAGGTCAGAATACCCTCAACCACTGTAAATGAAAGCCCGCTGGTACACAAGCTACAATATGTTTTCATCATACCAAAAAAAATTAACTGGGTTTCTGATAAAGACATGCAGAGTTTAAAGATATACAACAATGGTGTCCTGTGTTACTGCTCTACGAGACTTATTGTCATACCAGTTGGGAGGTTGGTCTCTGACTGTATTGGGACATTAACTCCAGACACTTAAATCAACCATAGAAACTCCTGTACACTAAATCTGTATGCATGTGTGTGTGTGTGTTTGTGTTTGTACGTGCGTGCGTGTGCGTGTGGGTGAGTATAGTATGTGTGTATTAAACAGAAGTGCACTAAACTGTGCACAGCTGTTAAGATAGGCATACCTTGCCTTGTTAAAAAACTTGAATAAAGCCACAAGTTGAAACAAACTAAATAGTTCTAGCCATTAAACTGTAATTTAGGAACTGGAGGACCAAACCCTGCTTTACAGTAATGCACAACATGGAAAGACAAATGCATACAGTATATAATTTAGATGGAAAGTGCATTATATTCTAATACACCAGTGTAGCAAACCATTCTCCACCATCTTATACGAGAAGGATCAGACATAGCAGTTGAGACTTAATAGTAGTCTGTTTCTTGTTTCTTGATCAGGTTAATTACACTTACAGGAACTGACTCACTTTGGCCGAGCTATGCAATGTTTCCCATCCAATTGCATGGCTTCAGTAAGCAACAATTTGCACTTTTATAAACCCACATACACGTACAGTGTATAGGCCTATTGGCAAGCAGTACACACACAAACGAGAATGTCTTTGTACACGAAGGGGTAATTATACTGTACAGTATACGCAACGCAATTACAGGATTGTTATTACACACAAAGACTTTAGAATTTAAGTTATTTTCACTGTAAGGTTCTAACACTGTTAGCCAGACAGCAGACGGTTAATAACATAGGTCTTATTATAGCTGCAGGGCCTCATATTCATATACAATAGAAGCCAAGCATAGCGGGCCGCTAACAGCCTCGCTGTGGCTAAGCAGGCATGGCATTAACTTTACAAGGCTGTCAATAGTATTGTAGCATGTTATATTAACACTCGCTCACTCACCACTGGATAGTGGCCATACGGTTAGTGTGTGAGTGGCTATTTAAAGCTGCTGTGTCAAAGCTGCTGCAAGGGAGTTAACGTTAAGAGAAATGTGCAGAAAGACATTGCCTCATCGGGTATCCCTTATGGGGTTTATGGTGCTGCATAATGATCCCTCATAAACAGTTAAACCCAATTAAAGGTAACTACGCTCAATGAATAAGGAGGAAACTGGGGGTTACAATTAAAAAAACAAACCCATAATCACAGATTATGAGTAGTGTGGATTTTCCATATGGTTGTCTGCGCTCTCAATATCAAGATGAGGAAATCACATTGCAGAACGAAACAATCTTATGGTTCATGTTGTTGGGGTTTCTCTGCCAAATGGCTCTTCTGGACAAACAGAGAAGTCAGCGGTGACGAAACCCATGTGATTTAGATTAACTGGGAACACGGCCACCCCTGTTATGTGTTATGTTATGTGAGCCAACCTGTGTTATGCTTTCCAATTTGAAACCGGAGCCCTCAGAATGTTATACAGCAGCACAATGCAACTTGGTGCACATGCTGTGCTCAGCATATGAGGCAGGATTATTTTACTGGGGTCTAATGTTTTATTTAGAGTGTGTCAAAGTGGCTGTATGTGTGTGTGTGCCCGTGTGTGTGTGTGTGTGTGCACATCCATATGCACCATTATGTTTTATTTAGCGCATGTCACTGGCCCACTGTTCTCATTCACCTGAACATGGGAGACAATGTAACCTTACACCCCAGGCCTGGCTGACTCTCTTGTAATAACCCTGACATCATTAAAAATAAAGGAAGAACATGTCAATTACCACCTATTAGAGTCGTGTCTACTACAACCACAGATAGTTACAGTATCTTGACTTTATAGCTAGCTTTATAGCAATATAGCTAGCTCCTATAACAAGCCCTACTGTTATTCAGACACTTGTAGGATCAGTTAACAGGGCCTCTCATTGAAGACAACAAAGGATTAGTGCTTCCCTTGACAGAATCACAGAATGGAGGCTTGCCGATCTATTGAAAGCTTTCTAATTTGATTCCCGCTCTTCACAGGGAGATACATATAAAACATATCCAAGATGTAACACCGCCATAAATGGATTTTACAAGCACATTCCTCCCCAACATCAGGCCAGGAGTCCCACTCAATAGTGGGCTGACTGTGAGGAGGGCGGGCGATATTTTGGCTGAAAGCTGCTGCTACTCCCTGGGCCAAAGCACCTGAGAGGAGTGTAGACTCTGGGTTACATTAGCCGGGCGCTCTGTTTATCTCACCAGCTACTCAGACCTGATGGATGTTTGTCTCAGGGTGTCCGTCGTCTGTGGATGGAGAGCAGTTTCTCTCCCTTTTGTCTACCTCATTCATGTGGTTCTCTCTCTCTCTCTCTCTCTCTCTCTCTCTCTCTCTCTCTCTCTCTCTCTGTAGTGTAACGCTCCTCTCATTTAACAATACATCAGTGGTTACTCAACAAAGGGGCCAGAAACCCCCGTTATGAGCCATTTATTTTCAGAGAAAAAGAACGGCTGCTAAATTACGTACTGTATCTCATAGAAAATGAACCATGACACACTCATAAGAAATCCCTGAAATGCACAAATAGACTTCACTGTGTGCTCAGCGACAATGTTATGCCTGTGGCTAGCTACTGTGCTATGCTATGCACTCAGTGGCTATGGCAACAGGAAGAGCAATCTGAGTAATTTGGATACTTGACATAATACATTCTCCTGGACGAGAGAAGCCATATGTGCACATTGTTCAAAGTGATGGCATTTCACAGTCAAAATGGGATTACCACATTTTACATATGGCCCAAAGGACTTTCCATAGGGGGTACTGTATATGCAGTACTAAAACCTCTGGCATCACCATACTTAACAAACAACTCAAACAAAGGCCCAGGTTTTCCATTGCAGTAGACAGAATATAAAAAAAGCACTGCCTTTACCCTTTCCTGAATTGATAAACACTTTCTCTGTTTGTTGATAAAAATATTGTATATATGATTTGCACAGGAAGAAATTAAGACAAGTCAGTGTTTGCCACATCCATAATGTTAACCGTTCTGATTACCACTTAATGACGAAATGATTAGGGACATTTTGGGTTCAGAATCTGGTGTCAAAGATGTTCTAATGCTGTCGATCCCACACATTGTGAACAGTCCTCCATAGTGTGAGGTATGGGGCATTAAACACATGCTAATGGCCATGGACACCTGGGAACACTTCAGGGGCCCTTTCTCTCTCTCACACAAACTGACACCTGCACATAGACTGACTCACGCACACATGCACACGTACAATATTGGTTCTTTAAGCCGGCAATATCTCATCTGGACGTAGTTAGAGGTTGTACTTTTCCATGTGGTTATTCGTTGTGATTCATTCCGGCCCCAATACAGACACACACTCTTTCAGACTATAAATAAAGACCACCTGTTTACAATCAGTCAAGGCTAAGGGTTAAAATCATTGTGTTTTTACTGTCTGTGGAATAGCACAGGGAGGAAAGGGTGATGCAGAATCATTGGAAAAAAAAATAAGAGAAAGAAATCATGCAAGTCACATGAACAATGTCTTTAGATCATAGCGGATGTGGTGTCCATGTCATGCCAATTTACACAGACGTTCAATTACCACTGTTTACGATATGTAAACAGTCACAAATGTACGGGCTTTCAAGTCAAAAATGCAGCTATAATGTTCAGTTATAATACATTCATTCACGGTCAAAGGTCAAATGGGCAGACATCTGCCTTTGATACTATAACCCCGAACAACAGCAGAACGTTAACTCCGGAAGCATGCTACCATCTTATAGCATGCTATCTTCAGCTACCATGGTAACCAGCTGCAGCTGTGTGCACGTCAGTTGGCATTATGCAGGTCGAAAGCCTCTGAAGTGTAAAGCAGGGGTTTGACTGTGACAAGAACAGGCAGTAGAACTAAAGATGGTGAATCCAACAAGGCAGACAACTTCCTGACACCGCTGGCCCCTGACTAAGCCTCAAGCTACTGCCCACACCTCGCGCCACAACGTCAATCTCCAGGTGAATGTTGGGAGCTTCTCGTAACTGAAAGAAAAACAATGCCAGTTTCCAATACTGTTTTCTTTTGGTGCGGGAAACGTTGCTAAAAAGTACTAGAAGAGCCCAGACAATCTGCTGTGGAGCATGGGATGTTTTTGACAGCACCTGTCTACTGCCATTCATCTCATGTCTTCACACTGAAGCAACGGTGATTAGTTGTGTATGTTTAGTTGTGTATGGTTGACTCCAGTATTGTGCATGAGCGCACACCCATGCATGCATGGGTATCTGGTTAAACTATGTGGTCAATCAGGACATTTAAACATTTTCCTTTCAGCAGTAGATCGGTACTAGGTAGGGTTTCAGGAGTTCAGGATGTAACTGACGTGTATTGGCAACCGCGAGTCACTGTGTATTATCGAATGCACTTTATATCTATCTATCTATCTATCTATCTATCTATCTATCTATCTACCTACCTACCTACCTACCTACCTACCTACCTACCTATCTATCTGTCTATCTATCTACCTACCTACCTACCTACCTACCTACCTACCTATCTATCTATCTATCTATCTATATATCTACCTACCTACCTATCTATCTATCTATCTATCTATCTATCAGAATGTAATCCAATAACACGTTTTATTCGTATATTTTGTATGTAGGCCTCCATTAAACAATTCTTAGCAAACCTGTTTTCAGTTTAAAATCCCTCCAGCATGTTTCAGACACTATGCAGACCCTATGGCAGCAGAGGCATGTGACATCACTAGCAAGTGGCAGAACATAATGCAAACAGGACATTTGTCATTTAGACAGTGTTTGTCAGGTTGGGTTGGATTGAATGCAATTCACCATTTTTTTATTTTTTGCCAAGGAGTTCTACACGTTAAAGCATAAAGCAGCTATTGACTCGAAGTTTTTAATTCAAAGTAAATGATTATAGTCATATAGTGGCAGAAATAATAGTCATGTTGCAGGGTAAAAATGCAGCATTGAGGTGCCAATGAGAAAGATGTTTGTAATTCACCACAGGCGGCAACACATTTGACCAAACTTTCCTTGGATGCCAATGTGTGTGTTTTTAATGTTGATAAAGTGTGTGATTTCACAAGTCGGCCTGGCATGGACAATATTCATATCTTTGTTGCACAGCAAGCTACTGGCACTGATGACGTCATACAAACACACAAGCCACTCATTATTCTCTCATTCATAATAGCAACACTTTCTCTCTCCAATGTTCGTTTTCTCACACACGCGCATGCACGCACACGCACACGCGCACACATTTGTGTGGTTAAGCCTGTGCTGATGTCATTTTATAACTATGTGATGATGCTGAGTGCTGCACATTGTGGAGATGAAAGCAAAGGAAGTTGGTAAGTGTCTTTACGTATCTGAATACAAAGGCTGTGTAATAGAGCTGTAAGTGAGTACTGTATGTTCTAAAGGCTTTTCCACACCAAATCAAAATGTATTGGGACACTGCCTTCAGTAGTGTTCAAATTCATTTTTGATTTGAACATGTTTCTTGGCATGTTTCCTATATTGGCCCCAGAATGCCGTTGTATGTCCATTAGACATCCAATTATGGGAAAAGTGTGGACACGCTATTTTATACGGATACAAGCGAAGGAGAAGGAACAAAGCAATATCAAATGTCATGTATAATTGTTTTCACAAAAATCACAAAATCAACATGCATACGTTAATGTACATAGCTCACATAACTCAAATGTTGTGTATGGGAGGTGATTATAGCACCCTCAACTTACCACCCACTTACAATTTCAAGAGTGTATGATTTATGTTTGTAGGAATTGAATTCTGAAATGTGACAAGAATATTACATTGTACTTTAAAGTCTATTTTCACATCTACATACTGTATGCCACATTTAAACCCTTAAATACAAAAGAACTGTTCATAAAATCCAGAACTAATTGTGTGTGATTGAGGTACGGTATAACTGACCCACTGAAGCTTTACAGTACTACAATATTGTGCTAGAATTGCTTTGATGACAATTGCTATATCTTCTGGGCAACACGGTGGCCCAGAAGACAGCACAGCAAGAATGTCCCGGGTTCGAACCCCGGTCGTCCCACCCTTTCTGTGTGGACTGTCAAAAAACATGTCAGGTTCACTCACCAGCCAGCGCCATGTGACCAGTGACACTGTCTTCAACCAGGAGTTGGTCCCCGGGCGCTGCATGGCAGCTGCCCACTGCTCCCTTGAGGGATGGGTTAAATGCAGAGGATGAAATTCACAACACGTATGTGATAATAAAAGCACTTTTATGGTGCACTGTGTGGAATGAATCAAAATGACTATGGGGTAGTCAAAAAACTAAGAGAATACTGTAGGTGTCCAGAACAGGGATTCAATGAAGGTCTTTGCATGCATAAAGACTTCAGTGGCTCTTATGAGCTACAGAGGGCTACCACAGACTACCATGAGAGAGACTGAATATAATGCCAATGCCAGATCCTGCATCACGGTTACACATGCTCTAGGCTTGTGTCTCTGATATGGGAATGTTTTATATGGCTTATAGGGAGAGTGGAAAAACACAGAAAGCAATTATTAGAAAGGTCACTTCAGTCATAAACGCAGTCCTGATATGTTCAGAGCAACACCTGTGTAAGTGCAGTGTAATGCGGGGAGCAGCTCAGGCCTTCATTGCCATGACACAGGATATTGAGATTGCAGCAGGGCCCATACTGTAGTGATTATAAGAAAAGGAGTCCACGTCTCTGGGTAAAAGCGATCAAGTCTAGTGTTGTGTGTGGTATAATGGAGCCGCCACATCTTTTCCTAGTTAGAAAGGCCTAGTGGGCAGCCATCTTACTGCAGTGACCTGCGCTGATTAGAGAAGTGTCTGGCACTGTGGACGTGGTGTGTCTGCCAAGCTCTAACTGCTCAAGAACAGAACCCTACGTGCAGCCACACACATGCACACACACTCACATACATACGCACACATGCACACACACACAAGTGAAAAAATCTCCTTTCACTTTAGAACCTCATGACTTCAGACAGGAACCGCAGGTGGGCTTGAGTCTGTGCCATGCACAATTTTCCTCAATATGGTCAAATTGGAATTTGTGGTGGCGCATTCCATTCGGTTGGCGGTTCCTTCACTTCAGATAGGATTTGATGTGCCTGGGTAACGTACAGTCCTGATGAGATTATGTTTGTCAGAATAGTCGACAAGTTAATGTATAATTTGTCAACGTGTATCGGGGTGTCAATCTTTTTTTTTTTCTTTTTTTTTTACCTCTTTCAATTTCAAAATAGTAAATTTTTTTAAAGTTTAACTGAACCCATGCATCAAGGAGCTGAGTGATGTGCCACATCACAGATAAATCATATTACTTCTGTTACAGCTCAAAAAACACATTTTAGGGTGCAGTTACATTTTCAATAAAAATATCAAATTGAAGGAGTGCGTGAGTTGGTTGGTTTTATCAAAGGCATTATATAGAGGTTTATGCAAAGGACAAGTATTTGTTTATTGAATGACTATGTTGCCATGGTCACGTTGCTTATTGATTGTCTGTTGTTTTGCTGGACCAATGTTGGAAAGAAAGATGTAGTATGCGTTGAGAAATATCACAGAAGAGATAGTGAGCCGTGCGTGGGGAGATCCACCAGAGGGAATAGGTTTGCAGACGAAAATCTCTTCCAGTCAAACAGTGAAGGTACCTTGGCACCAAAAAACAGCAGAGTAGATCCATGCCAAAGCTAGACAATCCTAAAGCGTGAAGCAGATGTCGAAGCAGGTCCATTTTGAATACCAAAAAATAAAACCGTACATTTTATGTCCAAATGCCTATTTTCATATGACCAAAGTCCTTCTAGAAGGACTTTGAGAGACTTAACGGAATACATTGTATTTCCCTGGTTAAAATGTGATTATCATTCAATATTCATTCCTGAATTTCATGTCTCTTTATCCTTTATCCCCTCCTCTCCTCCGCTTGTTTAAACATCCCACTGTTAGCTGCCATGTACCCCACCCCAAGTAAAGTATTCTTTAGAGATTAGAAATATTTTGTTTCTGAAGCTGCTTTTCCCATCTTAAAGAAAAAGGTCAAAGGAGAATCAGACAGATGTTTGAAAAGAACGTCTCTCCAAAATTGTTACCTCATAAAATCAAAATGTCAAGGTGTCTTACAATAGAAAAAATGCATGTAATAATGGAGAATTAACTAAATCTGTGCTTCTGTAATTGCAAGAGGAGCTGTGATGCGTGAGTATTTGTTGGCTGAATGCTGAACATCCAACCATGTCAAAGACAAGATTTGAGAGCTTCAAATCTTAATAAATATTAACATACTGTATTTATTTTGTGAGGAGCTTTCTTTTAGCAAGATATTGTTGATAATGTAGCAGGGCCAATTTAAAAGTATTAAGATATTGTTACGTTAGAAAAGAGATCCTTCAATTTTTGAAAAAATAAACAGCAGGGCATCTTTAGTACATAACAATGCAAGAAAATAAGGTCATCGCTCAAATGTAATAAAAGTTAATAAGATGGAATCATTATTACTAATTATTTAAAAATAATGCCACCAATAATTTTCCAAATTAAAATATTTAGGGCATTTTAAGTATAGTTTATTGATATATTCATTATATTTCCTCATTACTTGATATACAAATGTCATGAAATATAATTGATCCTCTTCATAAACATGCCATTGGAGAGTTGGTGTTAATCGACTGTTGGAAATCTAACTATTGCTCTCCAAATAGCATTGTTGTGCTTTTAAACTAAGCATTTGTGTTTATAATGCTGGCACATTTGTTACTTTTTAGATAATTGCTTTGGGAGGTCTGTCAGAATATGACTAGGTAAATGACAATAAAAAGCATTATATGGAAGTTAACCATATCTGACTTTGTGCAGTGTTCCAATGTGCAAAGTTTTAAGACTTCAGTTACATTAGAACCAAAACAACTGACATTATCTCTCAACTACAGTAAATAGTGTAGATCCACTATTATAAACTACATAAACTGTAGATATCCAGATATTCAGACATGGAGAATAAAATACTGTTATTTTGACAAAATAGAAATGCCATACAAACCAGTAGGGTCTAAAGCTGATCAGCTTACATTTTTTTATGGGAACATTAGTATAGCCCAGAGGTCTTAATAAAATAAGACGGATACAAAAAATTACTTAAATAGGCAATTTTTTGTTTCCACACTATGGGTGTAATGAAACAAAACAGAACAGGTCGTAATGAAAAGGACAACATGGTTCAGGTTCCTTTATTTACATACTGTAGGAGACACACAGTAGGGAGTCATTAGATACTGTATATATGTTTAATTAGATGCAGTAGAGCTATGTATCAAGTGCCGTCTACATGTGTAAAGGATAAATAATATGGCCAAATGCAAACATCCTTGTGGTTAGCCAATTGAGGAGCAAGCATCAAACAGAAACCATTCACCCTCATGCTTTGTCATATTTGTAAGATAGTCAAGAATCCAGCCCACAAGATTGTTACTCAAGTTATTGTTCTAAGAGCCTACTTGTATAGGGTTGAGTTATGTAAAAAGCAGAGGAAAAGCAAATAATAGAAGTCTAACATGAAACCCATTTCCCTCCAAGTGGAGTAAAGTTACTATGGCATCCTGCTCCTCTGCGTGTCCTATAAGCACATTGAATGGTATCAAGCATATGCTAGGTAGCCATGGTTGTGTGTTCTGCATAACCAATGAAGGTACCGGTAGCTGCTCACACTACAGGATTTGGGGCTGATCATTTCAGCCATGCTTGAAAATGTCAGGGTGTCTGGAGCAGCTCAAATCTGGGTCAGAACTCGCATGAACTGCTCACACTTAACGAGCAATGATAATGGATCAAGTTTGGCTTCGCTCCAGGGCTTTTTTTTGCCAATCTCAAAAAGTGTCTGGGAAAAGCTGGACTAAAATGGTGTAGTGTGCACTAGGCAGCGAGACGGGTCTGAGAAAACATAATAGTATATATTATACACGCGGTATCTCCTCCCTTGGCCAGTGTCTTTTGTCCAGCTTTGATTTTCCAGACATTGTGTAAAGAAATGGACATTTGAACATCCCTGAAATGACTGAAAGCTTTTCAATGACTTTTCAGCGGCATTCTATCTCTTCAGCTAATTTCCCACTGAGGTTTGGAACATCAGCTCAGGAACTATCCTGGGAACTGCAAAGGAACATGTGTGTTTTCTTCCACCTAATATGTCTGTCTTGTGAACATTAGACAAACAGTAGTGAGGGGAAAAATACAGCTTTGCCCTTATGTACCTTGCCCGTGTGGTGTACATGCCTTCAAGTGATTTAAAACTAATATTTTCCACAAAAAAAATGTAACAAGAAAGAAGCGATTGTTTTTTTGTGTGTGGTTTTATTTGTGCTTCAGCTATACAGTAACCATAAAATAGCACCACCTCGGGAATAGAGAGTTTAAAAGTGTTCAGAACCTACAATGGAAATCCATGTCCTCTATTGGAAAATGGGCTTTTGTTTAAGATCTCTAAAGGTACATATTTACAGTAGATAATTACTTGATTATACCGCTTTCTTGTTGCTTTCGGCCTCCACATTCTCTCTAGCCGGCTAGGCTACTGTAACCTTGATGGATTAAGCAGATGCTAGTAGCAGATAGTAGCTACACGGTGGTAGCAGATGTGTCCTATGCTCTGGGGTGCTGTTGATAGCTCCCGCTAAACCTTGTACCAGCCCTGCTGTCTGTCAGACATCACCGCACCACACAGAGGAAATGTGCTCACAAACTCCCTGGTAGATGTTAGAATCAATTAATAACTAATTAAGCAAATTTGCACTACCACACATGAAACAGTATAATTTGTTTTCAGAAACAATTGTGAAAGTTTGTCAGTCAATTGAGTTTATGGAAAATATATATTACTTCCTTGTTCGTGATGTACACTGAACCAAGGATTATATAACATCAAATTATGTGTGATATTGAGGTTAGAAAGTTGTAGAGTTGAAGGTTCAACTAAAGTTCAGGTTAAGTTCAGGTTAAGTGAGTGCTCTCTGCAACCTCCAAGGAAGCAATACAAATAATATGTAAACCCAGTGGAACTACCACTCTTCAACTGATGCTGCTGTTTATACAAGTAACTCTTATGCAGAGCCCCATTTCCAGTAAACACTGTTTTGATAAGATCCAAACAAATCCTGATGTAATCTGAGCTGATCTGTTTCTATGGCTACTGTGCATCAAGTTACTGCAGTTTGTTGCAGATAATGTAGATTAAATTGTATTACACAACAATGTGTTTAAGCAAACTTAAGTCACCCGAGAATACGTACTGTGCCAGTAGTAGTAGTTTTTCAAGTTCAAATGTGAATAATGTATATTTCTAGAAAATATCTAAAGGTTTAAACCCTTCATTTGCTATTTCTAAACCTGTTCAGATGGGAGTGGGCAGGGTGTGTCCTTGACATTCAATTGAGAGACTGAGTGTTTTGTCTGGTGATGTTGGAAAGGAATGCCAGAGTCAGGGGTTTGCCCTGACGTTGGCGGGGGTGGTAATGAAGCACTTGATGTTTAAAATGTTTATATCTTACTTTCATTCATATACATTCCTAACACACAGCAATTGCCTTCAGGGTTCTGGGCCACGCAGATTACTTTCACGTTTTACCTGATTGAAAAATTACCTAGATTTAGTTAGCTGGAAACTCCCAGCAATAATTATCACTGGCGTGTCATGAGGATACTTGGAAATAGATTTTAGGGAAAGACGGGATCAAATAAGTGCATCTTGGGATTTTCAAAAGACCAGGGACCGTTGTTAAAAAGTACTGATGTACTATGGTCAAATCTGGCAGCATAATGTAGCTTGTAAAAGTATGTTCGAATATGTTGTTTAATGCTGTTAATCTGACATGCAATCGTATACAGTATTTATCTATAACCAAATCCTGTTAACTAGAAATAGAGTACCCTGGCTCCGGCCGACTATTGCTTCAGCTGCATTTTATTCGCTGAGATTATAGTCTGGAAACCCTGTTAGCATTAATGTTTTCATAGCCACGTACCATTCTGGCAGACCAATCAAGATGGGCAACTGCAATGACGTTGAAGTCAAGTGTGTTTCGAAATGGCGGTAGAGCTAGATGAAGTGAAATAAACACTAGCAATCCTGATTTGATGAACGCTGTCCAATATAGATTCGAAATTAACCAGAGTTAAGAGGCAATGACTGTTAACACTTCCCAATGGAGCGTTGCCAGAGCTTATTCACAATTCAGACTTTTAGGTCTGGTTACACCAGGCTACATATGCAGCACTTTATTGTGTATACATGACAGACAACATGATGCGAGCATTTAGCATGACTAGTTCAGTAGATATTTTGAGTCATTGTTTGAAATACATTTGTTATGTATCCAGGTGAATGTAATAAATAGTTCTGATGATTGCTTCATTGTGTCTCCAATTTCCCACGACATTGTCAATTGGCAAAAGTACAAATAAAATAACACGTGTTAGGCCTTGCTTGCCTAGAGCATAATTTAAGTGACATTGATGACCATGAATATGTAGTGAGAGTATATGGAAGGAATAATTAGACAAATGGAACAATTACTCAGCACAGCATATTTTAAAGTCACTGGGAGCACACTGTGACGTTTTCAGAGGTGAAACTTTGAGTCACCAGTATCAGTGGGAAACAATTATCTGTCTATAGTGTTGTGTCGTTGTCGTAGATGAAATCCAAAACAGAACTTGTGGCTCATGGAAAAAAGTGCATGGTAGTCTGTTGTGGAAAGGAATAATGGAAAATGGGTTTTGTCACAAATGAATATGATTGAAAGTAATTTCACCTCCCTAGGCATCTGTATGTGCTTACGGACAGAAAGTCAACCACAAGACATACTTTGAGATGTGCAACAAGACTGAGAGAAGTTCCTGCATCTACAGTCAAATGGTATGTGCATGTCCATGCAGAAATTTTCCAGATAAGCTCCCATTGAATAGTGGCACATGCAATTTCCACAAAGCCATTACTGGTTTGGGTATGTGATTGTTTGCATTAGCCAGTGTGGGAAATGTAACCACAGATGCCCAACTACAACAATCTGTCTTGAGACAGAGGAGCCCGACATGTCATTGAGTTAGGCACTTGTTAGGGAATGGAACCCTGAAGTCCTGGCTTCCACAGACAACACAATGCCTTCTGTGTCTGCATGAAACAAATCAGCACTATGGAGCTCTCCTATAGAGTGGGGTTTGGACACCAACTGCTGCTTTGAATCTATAGACATGTTGTCAGGATAGTAATTCTCGGACAATGTTCTTGTTCACTTCTGAAATATGTGCGGTGTTGGACAGAGGGCAAAATGTCTACACAGAAAAAATGTAAACTGACTTTTTTTTGGGGGGGCGGGGGGGTATTTCATTTTACATACATCCTGTGGACATTAAAGTATCAGTATTTGTTGAAGGTGTTGAATCATCTGTTATTTCTAAAAATAAGTGTCTAGTAACAGGAAACAGCTATCAAAATATTGTCAATTTTCAATAATAGTTAATAATAATGGCCTGATTTCTATGGGAGGAGACTTGTACAGGAACATCTACAGGAACATGGTAGAACTCCTGTAGTTTGCTGCAGAATTGTATTACCCAAAACAAACAACTTAAGACCACTGTGCATTTCAAACATATCTTCTGTATATTTCCACATTGGTTTTGCCATTGTGCTGGTACATACCATGTGCGATATGTACTGTATGTGTATGTGTGTGTGTGTTTGTTAGCCTGTGTACACCATGGTGTGTCCTTGGCGGGACAATAGCAGGATTCTACATGACGGGCCTGTGGGAGGAAGGGGACAGAAGAGTCAATGAGTGAAGAGGCTTCTGAGATGCGTCAGCGCCAGGCTGTGATGGGAATGTAGGAGGACAGACCCTCTAACTCAACAATGCATGGAGGAACCGCCATGCAGCTGCCGCTCGCACACACACACACACACACATGTATGTACACAGCCAACCAAGCAAACGTAGGACTACAGGTGAAATGAAGCCATTCATCTACCCTCTCTGTGTCATATGAATAACTGGACCGGTGATCAATGCCTAATGCTTCAGAGAAGGTGTGCACTATGGACATTAATAAGAGAAAGAATGAATGAATGAGTTGGCAAATGGTACAGCGATGATGTGTCATCTGTTATTTAGTGGAGAGACTGGTCCATAAGTGACTTCTACGTAATGCAGAGTGCTTTGTGTAAGATCTTCAGAGGCCCTTTGAGTATTGCATGGAGTGCTTGAATGAAAAGCCATTTTCTTTTCTGTAATGTCAGGGGTCAGATGTGGCAGATTAACGAAAGAGCATTACTAATGTACATGCAATGAGTGGGTCCTCTTGCCAATTACCTCTTTGCTATTTGTTTTTCAGTGTGCTGTATCCATACGTTTTGTAATATTAACTTTCAGATATTAAAGTATGAAGAATCGTAATTTAAAAACTTAACTTTTGCCAACATCATGATGTTGTCGTTTGTTTTACCATAACTTTTATTCCCCTACTGATTTCTGTTAAAATTCACATGCACATATGTTTTAAATCTGACCATGTCTCCAAACAAAATAATGTGTATACGTCATAATTCATACATCAATCATCATTCAATTAATACAAATTAGCCAAACCATTAAAGCACAATGTCATGGCTGTCAAGAGTTAAATTATTGGGGAATGAGCTTGTAAATTAGGTTATGTGTGTTACCAGCAATAAGAAATGGGACATTATCTATATGTATGAGTTGTCTCTTTGTGGCACTGAAAAACCTGCTAAACCACTTCCACCATATCATCAAGTTACATCATGTTAAACACTCAAAGAAAAATACTGGGGAAGGCGGAGGGGGGGGGGGGGGGTATGTAGAGGCCGACATAAACAATATTAAAATCTCAGTTCAACTAGCACCTGGCAAAAAAGTTATTTTAAGACAAATGAAGGTAGCAGATTGAAATGCAGGGCAATACATTCGGAGGAATTTACTGCTTGCATAAAACATGAAGACCACGTTAATTCTTATTTTTACAATAAATTGTTCATTTGGATTATTTACATAATGTACAGTATGTGTTGGTCTAATAAGTCACAAAAGTTAAGTATAAAAAACAGATTTGATACTATTTTCAGACAACAATTGTATTAACTTGTGCAATTTAATTGGCATTAACCCACATTCACATACTATAGTTCTATTGCCAATAGTACTGTGCCTCCAAGAAACAGACACATTTCCGTAGAACTGACGCCCCATTCATTCAACCACAATTTACCAAAATCCACCTACACAGTTAAACAGCTATGCGATGGGACACCACCGTGTCTCACACTATTCAACTTAAAACAAATCCCCAGGGTTCCGAAACCGGATCACACTGGAACCAACAATGCGGCTTTTTAAATAACTAGCATTTAGGTCTAGACCTGGAACAAGGTCAAACGCACGCATACACACATCCACACACAAAAAAACATCTGAGCAACCTATAGGGTTAGAATCCCCGAAATATGAGGATGTTGTGGACTCCTGACCTCCTCTCTCCACCCTTCCAGCCCAAAGCCCATCACCCAACTCGCCCCTTAACACCCAAGAGCAGGGTGCAGGATCAAAGTTCACTGTCTGGGGGTCTCCTTTCAGACTCACCCTTGATAACAAGGGCTAAAGCAAATATGGCAGAAACAAAACCTCACTTGAACACACCACATATGCCACGCTTCCTCTGCCACTCTCAAAAACAAACACAAAGCGCACACTCACTCAAAGATTGTCAAACACATCTTACCACACATCACAACGGTTGAGGGCAGCTTTGCACAAGTGCCCGCCTCGTGTTTAACACATCTGGGGGCAGAATACATTATTTATAGTTACTAGGAGACCCCTCCCAGATGTTATGTCCTCCGTGGCTAATTTACAACCCAGAAGGATTTCCCATTAACACTATAATTGCACCAGCATCACAACTGGAAGTAAAATAATTCCAGGAAGAAATAGGAATGGCACTGACACACAATCCGTCCTTTCTCTCTCTTTGCCCTTCTCTTTCTCTCTTTTCCGCGTTGGAGCGGCGGGGCGGGACGTCTGGAAGCGCCAGGGGCCCTGACAGCGATCCGGTTGGAGTCGGACGAGCAGAAGTGAGAAACATGTAAAACCAGAGAGGCTGAGAAGACAGACCAGCGGGATGGGGAAACAAAGATGTGTAAACAAGAGATGAAAAAGAGAGGGAAAGACAGAGAGAGATGGGGAAGGGGGGGGGGTGGCATATAGACACTGTGTGTTGTGGTTCTGGAGCCCGGAGGCCCCCGGTGAATGCAGGGTGTGGCAGGTCTTTCGGCACGGCGTGAGGGGATATCAAAGTTGCATAGTCTGTGTCTTCCTGTTGCTTTTTTTATTTTTTACCATTCCTTGTCTTGTTCCATTTGCAAACAACCAGTGGCGGTGTAACACAACGTTTCTGAATTCCTTTTCCTTTTAACTGTCTTCCTCTGTCTTAAATGTCTTAAGTGCATTTTTACTGGACAATATTTCATTATGTATATTTACAGTATGATCATATGAGCGGTATAACTTGTTTTTACAAAATTCATGCTATGCTAATACCATTGTAAAAGAGAATACAGGTTCTCATTGTGACAAAAACACCTCAGGCAGCCAAATTCTGTAATTAGGTCCTCACATGCTGCTAACATCGTGGAGACCATTCTTTGATGCTAAGGCACATTGCACTCTTAACGCTGTAGAAAAAATGGGATGAGTCATCGCTTGGTCAAAGCATTATCCCATTTATCACTTCTGAAAAAGCACATGTGGATTAAAAAAAATGAATGGGCGGGTGAATCAGAAGCAGCCGTTATGAATGACTTACAGTACACGCTATGCGCGTGTCACGGACGCTCCAATGCAAAGTGTAGGCACTAGGACCTGGGGTGTGCCACACAGGAGGGTGGGAGCACTATTGGTACTCCTCTCACTTAACTTTTAGAACAATCCATTTTCCAAGGAGTGAGAGAGAAGTAGATGGCCCCAGACCTGGATTCACAGCTTTGAAAGCCACAAGCTGGATTAGGACACTGGGATAACTCTGACACTGACCTGGAGAGCGTGAGGTGGAATATAAGACTTTCTCTCGGAGGTGTTCATTCACCGGGGAGTTGAGGATTAACAAAGTGGTGAGTTCTACACTGCTCATGTGTATCCAAGTGATATTATTCACACTGGGACTGTGTGTGCATGTTTATACACAAGTCTGCACGTGTGCGTCTGGGTGTGATGACTAAAAGGGAGAATACTTCACTCCAAGTCCATTGAAAGTTGTTGCCTGTCAATAAGGGAAAGTGTAGCCTGTGAATCACAATTGAACCCAGCAGAAGGCTGTTAGATCCTCTGGGCGAAGAGCTGAGACGCTTTTTCACATTAAAGTGAATGTGAATGGAGGAGAAATGAAAGTGTGATTGTATTGGGATTGTTGTTTACAAATGGTACTGTAAAGGTAAGGGGGAAAGGTAAGCTCAACGAAAAAAGTCTGGAGTTTTTTTTTTTTGGGGGGGGGGGGGGGGGGGTGGCTGGGTGATTGTGATTGACGTGTAGCTCGACCAATGAGAGCACTGAGCAGGCCGCGGTGCAGCTAGGATTGGCCTGTCACTGCATAGGGGGATCTGTTTTGGTCTCCTGCGTGCCCCCACACAGGTTGGTTTGAGTGAATGTGGCCTAGAGCCCTTCTCAGGACCGTGAAGGTGTGGCCAGACCCTGTTTTGATTGGCATCTATACCCGACAACGTCTTTATGAATGTGTTTTCCCCCCTGCCCGACTTAAACCTGAGATGGCCTAATCAGCCAACATGTTTGTGTTGGTGGTACACGTGTCGTTCTCACACACCTGTTCATTTTCACACATATACACGCCAATGGATAAGTTAGTTTTTGTGTATTTGTGCACAGTGTTCCCATCTCCAGCCGGGCCTTGTGTCGTCTTTCCTGGACGTGTCTGGCGGTGGCCTCGCCTCTGCTAATGGAAATGCCAGCTGCGCGGGTTCGCGCGATAACTGGCACCCAACTCCTCACCAAGTCCATTTACTAAAGTGACAGAGTCATTTAGCAGGGCAGCTGCCTCTCCCTTCCACACTTAATTAGAAGACCTGTAGGCCCCTCTCTCTCTCTGTCTCTCTCTCTCTTTCTCTCTCTCTCTCTCTATCATTCTTTGTTTCTTTCTCTGATTGGATATATCTGTCTAGACCTCCTCGTTTGCTTTAATTGATCTGGACCTCCTTCTTACTCACCTCCATTTCGGTTCAGTCCTGTTTTCTGAAAACTTAGTTTTAACTTCTCCCTCTTTCTGGAATCTAACCTTTGAGTAGACAGTTAGACATTTTGGTTTATAATTTATGTTTTTTTTTCCATAGCCAAATGGTTATATTGTACAAGTAATATACTGGTTCATATTGATGTTACGAAAGGAACAATTACACTAGGTATGCATGTGAGCGTGCGCGCGCACACACACACACACACACACACACAGCCTTTTCATTAAATGGATCACAGGTCAAAGGAATCTTAAGAGGCTGGTCTTGGCCAAAGAAGACCCTCTATCAAAGAGACTATTGTGATCCCTCTGTACGTACACACACACACACACACACACACACACACACACACACACACACACACACACACACACCACTCATAACTACAACAACGGTACCATCTTAAGGGGCTCTTTTTTTGTGTTGCAGGATTTTAGTGGAAAAGGATTTTAACAGTACCGTCCTTCAATACAGAGACGTGCACGCACACACACGCACACAAACGAGCTAATAAATCTTTCGTTGCCGCTCCCTCTATCTGGACCGAGAATAAAGGGAGAAATTAAAAGCCCAGTTCTTTTTCCAGCGCAGATGAAAGACTGAATGCAGTGTACAGGAAAGCGGAGAGGATGGGAGATGAATGGAACAGAGATGCAGGCGGAAGGGAAGGAAAGCTGATCGCAACAGTAGAAACAGATGAAGGGGCCAGAACGGACAGCTCATGGGAGATAAACATCGGCAGGGAGCGGGAATGAAAGGGGGGGGGGGGGGGTGTGGGGG
>JAODLL010013974.1:36569-54932 GCA_026546735.1 Forbesichthys agassizii | reverse complement strand
TATATATATACATACTTTTTTTTTTTTTACAAAAAAACGGTCTTCCACCAGGTCCTTCCAGCCAGCTGACCTGTTCAGCAGAGATGAGGAGGATCTCGTGGCGGGCCTTCTCGATGCCCTCCTTGGTGCCCGTGATGCGGATGTTGGCGCTGGAGTCGTCGGGGCGCGGGATGGCGATCTTGGTCGCAGTCTTCAGCTCCAACTCCTGGAGCTTCTCTCCGTTCTTGCCGATGACAAAGCGATGGTGCTCCTTGGGGATGGTCACTGTTGCCGAGGCCTGGGGACCCAGACAACGCGCGCGTGCGAGAGAGAGAAATTAGTGGATGACATTGTTGACCTCTAAACATCTGCAGTAAGGAGAACAAATTATTTAGTGTGCCAATTGTGATATTGTACCGGTAATAATATAATTGTAAAATACATTTAAATTCCTCTCTTCTCCTCCCCCTACAGCTCTCATAAACTGTAGGGGAAGATGAACCATGAACTGGTCTGCTTATAGAGGCGCTATAATGCCATTGAGTAGTCCACCTTTAAGCTCTGAGCCCTTCAGTGAGAAACAAATAGCAACTATAAAGACGGAAAGATAGGTCAACACCCTGAAACTCAGCCAAACAGGTGGCCTTGAATGCAAATGGATATCCAGCATGTTTGTTGCTGAAGCATAAAAAGCCAACCCAGGGGAGCTGACGTGAGTCGGCACATTGAGTCAGGCTGCCGGCAGATACAGTGTGGCTCTGTGCAGGCTGGAGCTGGTGTGAACAATAACCGGACGCTGATTTATAGCCGACGCCGAAGCTCTAAAGTGTAACTTCTTATGAACGACAAATAACCTACAGTCGTTAAGTGTAGTAGGCTGTGTGTGTGTAGGCTGTAAATGATACCAAGCTTGTGAGAATACACTTTTGTTTTTGTTATGATCGTTTCAAAAACACAAAAGGGCTTTCCCAGCCAAACTGTGGAATGTGCCTTTAATAAATGACAAAAATAATAAAAACAAAGATACGTGTTCAGTTGATTTGTTAACATATCGCATGCCCATCTCGTGGCGCGTCTATTGAGATACAAGTGCGGAGTTTTACCTGCGTCTGCAAGCGGGCCACAATTTCCTTGCGAGCCTTCATGACGAAGTCCAGTTTTCCGGTGACCATGATGGACAGGCCCTGGTCCTTAGCCAGCGACAGCTCAATGTGGGCCCCCGTACGCTGCATGATGTCCAGGCACACCTTGGCCTCCTCGCCCTCCCCGAACTGGCTGTTGTCCTTGTAGCGGCGCTCCTCCAGGGGCACATGGAAGACCTGATGGGGGAGGGGGGGTATTGTGAGCGCAGGGAGCGGTGGTACATTTCAGGCAAAGCATTGTGGGGCGCGGCTGCATTTGCCACTTTGGCACATCGACATCGTCCAATCACAACAGGAGGCACAGAAAATGCCTGGATGGTTTCTTTTTCCCTTCAACGACCAACGCAGCGTTTAGTCAAGTTTTCATCTTCCTTCTTTCACACAGAGAGACAGCATGAGAACAATGACATCCATAAATACAGCCAGAGAAGAATAAATCGGGTGTTTTTAAGAATCTGAATATTGCACATGCACCAAATGACAGCTTGGCTGCCATCAGGTCACAGCGTCAGGAGGGCAGCTGACGTCGTGGCTGACGGACCTGGGTGATGACTGAGGCTTTGATGGGTCTGATATTGTTGCCCCACGCTCCGGCCGGCTCCCCGGCCTTGTCCCCCGGGGCGCCCTTCTCCGGCAAGGGTGGAAAGGCCTCCAGGTATGTGGGGATGTAGGCCTCGTCCTCCGGGACACAGCCTGAATAGGGAAAATGGTGGAGGGGATTGTAGATGCACAATATGCACTCGGTTATGGCTTCTGTGCCATCATCTGTTACAACACAAAGGGCGTCCAAAAGTCTACTTTTATAAGTGTAAAAATATAAATATTTAATAAATACCTTACAACAACAAACCAATGTGATTTGAGAATACGTATTACAGTATACGTGTATTCTCAAGGTGTCAATGGTAATGTTCGATGAGTGTGAACAGATGTTGGGGAAAAACATATTTCACAAACCACAGACCAAAGATAGCTTCTTACCAAAAAAATCAGTGTGTGGACTTAATAAAATAACATATCAAGACTGACAAGTAAATTCATTTTTACTGGATGAAGGAAAAAAAAAAAAGAAGAAATAAAATAAAACCAGATGTCGGTTGGACTTTTCACACTGAACATGGATGCATGCAAATCTAAATAAAATAGCTATGTTCAGTGGTGGTGACGTTACCAGTCATCTCCTGGTCCTTGAGACCACTGCGATGCTCGGCAAAGCTCTCCTGAGTCAACACTTCCACTGAGCTCATGGTTCAAGACTTATTCCACTGTTCCACTTACATGGAGAGGCAAGCAGAAAGGGTTGCACAAACATGTCATCAAATCCCAAAACCCACTGAGACACCCCAATAAAAGATGGCATGATTTCAAGCAACACAGACCTCTAGTTTAGGGATGGGTACACGTAATCCTGTTTATCATATAATCACCAACCCATTTGTTGGATAATTTCCTCCTGAATATGACAGGTACCCATTAGATTACATTTTAAACACCTGGGTAGTTGAATGGTTGGTTTTTAGAGTCTTGTTTGTGTAATGAATAGCAGCAGTAGGACTCTGCATTTAGCTTCTACCATTGTTTTCTTTTTTGTTTTAAGCAGTGCCTAGTAATGAATAGTTAAAAGTATCATCAGTCAGAAACATGTCATGATGTGCATGTTTATTTTTAACGCTGGAGAGCTCGACTCCTACCTTACTAGAAACACTCATCCCTCTAGGTCAGACACACATGCTTGTGCGAGTATATACAGTGCCTAGCCTGTGCAGCAAGCATATTCTCTGTAGAGCTGTTTATTCACAGCCCAGAAGTACCTCGAGGCACTGTGCACCCGAGAGTCTCCAATTAACATTTTACTTGGTTGTCTCGGACAAATACATACGGCTAGTAGCCTCCGAGACTGATTTATCACAACTCTTACACCAAGAGAAGTCCCTGGATTAAAATCATAAGCATTTAGGATCACACGTTACATGTAATGCAAGTTGTTAGGGTTCTGTTATTAAACAAAGGCGTGCATTTAAGAGAACACATTTTAAGATGTTGCCTATTTGTGGACACAGGGACAGGGAGACTAGCCCTTTTTTATATTTGCTGTTTATTATTATTATTATGAAATGAAGCTCAATTGGATGAAAGTCAAAGTCAATAGTCACTGGAGCAGATCGGAGCCTTTGTACCATAGAAGTCCGTGCTCTGCACGTGTGTAAAGCTATAGACAGTTAGATAGTATAATAAAGTATAACATACATTGTATAGTTCCATTACATGAATTACAAATACTTTCACTTTAGAAAAATAGCATTTTTCCCCAAATACACCTGTTTACATTATTCACATCACAAATAAACAATTATAAACAAGACTGTAGTGTACAGTAGTAAAGGCTAGATAAGTAAGAGTAAAATGCATCCAATAAAATCTTGAAGCAAAGCAAAATCACGACAATACAATGACCAAATGTTAAGTTGCAAAACTGCTATGGCCCTTACCTGCAAAAGGTCAGTTACCAGAGAGTCCGTCCAGTTTGAGGCTAACGTTGCTGCTTCAGCCTGCGTCTGTGTTTCGGGTGCTGCACACAAAGGGATAACAGCTAGAGCGGTGCCCTCGTCAGCAGACCCAGGGAACAACACTATAAACATCAAGTGCGTGGCTGTACATCACAGCACTCTCCCTTGTATACGGTCTGATTAGGCTTGCTAGTCCTTTCCCGTTTTATCTAAATAATAGTCTACTAACCCAGTTGACACGCAAAGAACTGTAGCCATTAGACATGCAGGTGTACCCGCATGAACAACACAACACAATACAATCTGTCTTTGATCACGTCCCCCGTGAATATACCCAGTCTCTGATGCCCTGCGGTGTGGTTCACGGGGGATAAAGTAGCAGTAAATAGCTGCAGGCATACCAGGGTGTATAATAAATGATCGCTAACACAGGAAAAGTTATAGCCCCGGCCACCAGCCACGATAGAGTGGTTGTAAATAATAGGCACCTCGAACCCATACTTATTGAGTGGAGTGGGTGAGTGACAGCGAGATAAGATGATCTTTGTTGTAATACCCTTTACTCGATTTATGTAGCGATACGTTTGGCTGTTCTGGCACTGTAAATTTAGGCAAATGTGTCTGACCAGGTTAATTAAAATCATGACACACTAACAATCCTCAAGAGCTGATAAAACGGCGATGCTAATGTAGAAGCGTGTTAAAATACTGTGGACTTGTGAGTGTCATCGCCTTGGTCGAGCTATTACAGTATATTGTTAGCTTGCAGAACCCTTACTCCGTTTCCTCTTTAAATTGGTATTGTTTGCTTTTATCATTCACTCTAGAAATGGGAAGTTTGGTATGCTGAAGCTAACAATCATTGTCCTGCCATCCTTCCTCGGTAGATAATGATTACCCGCGAAGACTTTCTGATAATCGGCTAAAAAAGCCAGACAGCCTATTCGTTAGCTAACCTTGCAGCTAACTGCTAGTTTTCTTTATAGCCAGGTGGGTTCCTTGGAACGTTTTCATCCGGATACTCTACCCATACTTGTTAAAAAGAGGCGGAAATAATTTTGAGAAAGAAACACACAATTTCTACCTTACAGGATGGAAAATATAGTGGAGGTTATCTTGACAGGTGATGTTGTAAACACACACTACCCTTTCTGCACAGATGTGATTGGTTTAGGAGCATTTCCTATGCCGCGGATAAATACTACACGCACAGTGACTCACTGAGGGAGGAAATGCCGCAGTATCTTTGCGCGACATGAGCATCGATTATATAGACCTTGATCTTGATGTTTTGCTCGTTGCTCGGGTTATACGTCAACTTAACATATTTCACTAATCAACTAAATACATTTATATATGATACATAAATAATTGCCATAAACGGACAAAAAATAATACACTCCCGCAGGATTGGCAACTTTACACGTCCATCAAACTGACCGGGTCTACTTATCATTCATATTATCTTACGCTACTCTGCCAAATTCAGATGGCTATTACAGAAATATGGTGATATGGCGTTTCTTTAAGTTATTATAATACAACATTTTGCCGTACAAATTCGACTTCGTATCCATATCATTTATTTTAAAAAATAATATAACGTAATCGCATAATGCAACGGACAATTAATACTAGGCATATACTTATTAAATATAGCCTAATAAATTAAAACTTAAGACCTATTGATTCCAATACATGACACTAGGTGGATTCACTTGAAGTAGTCTATAGGCGTTTAGGCCACGCCCCCTCTGTTGTGCACCTGTTTACTTACTGTACATTTTCACTTTTTAGTGATAAAATTGGTTTTCCCAACATACGCACCGCAGGCCTATGTTTGTAGGCTATTAATCGGGCCAGGGAATCTAAATAGTGTATCGAAATAAATTGTCCATATCACGTGACGCATATTGGTATAAGTGACAAAGTATTCTTCAAGTTAGATTTTTATAGGTGACAAAGTATTCTTCAAGTTAGATTTTTATAGGCAACCTGTTAACTTATTTTTATTATACTTTTGTCTGCTGGGTGGGTGGCAGCTGGACCAGGAGGAAGAATATCAGGTTGGGTGGGGAGACTGGAGGGGGAGGGGGTGATTATGAGGGGGTTGCACTGCCTCGCATCCATGCATGCAGGACACAAAGAACTGGCAACAACGCATGATCTCGATCATGAGTTCACAGACAACAAGCCTTTAATAAGCCAGACAATAGGCAACACAGCGGTTGAACTCGTGAGTTATTTTGTTTTATGATTTTTGAGTTTGTTCACCTGTCTGTGTTTTGCTGTGGAGTAGTGAACTGATTTTCTTTGGTGGGAAGGCTGAAGTTTACGCAACGTCCGACCTGTTAATTTAATCGAAAGCGATACTGGCTGGTGTCTATATAGGTTACTCTTGCAGTAGCTTTCAGGACGATACTATTCCACACGCTGATAATATGCTGTCAGATTGAGGACTTCAATGACCGAAGAGGCTGATGCGATAGTGTTTTAATCTCGGTAAGTGTCCGCCTGCTCTTAATGCTGTGATTGAGATATAACTGGCGGAATGTAGCATACGTTACCAGCTGTGATACGGTGCCGAGCTCAACCGAGGTACATTTACAATAGAATATAGCCTACGATTAATAGCCTACTGCTTATTTCTGACATGTCACTTCAAAACGTGACACACACGGGCTACTGCAATGGAATGAAAGCAACCGCCTTTTCTGTTTATTGGTTGTTGTCAACAATTAGTGTGTAATTGTATTTAACCTAAGAAACAATTTTTAAACCATCGCCCTTCCCTCTGTGATATATTTTTTTACCGACTCATCTTCCTTGCTATTCGACTCCCTGCTCCTACTAGGTCAGATGGCCTACTGTCAAACAAACAGCCCCGTGTATGCTTACTGCTATAATGCTGCTCATTGCAGCACATAATACATCAATATTATTGATGTATTATTATATTATATGCAATATATAATTGTAACACACTGGTCCATTAAGATACTCTCGTTAGCAAATGGCACCATGTAGCTTCCACACACACACACACACACACACACACACACACACACACACACACACACAGAGATACACGGTGTTCATGGATGTCTGGTGCACTCAGATTTATTCACCATATTAAGCTCAAGACCCACTGACCCCACTCTGTGTGTCTGTCCAATAGACTAGAGAGATAGGGATTCAATGAACCAGGTCGAGGTTGCCAGCACAGACAATAAGATGGACATGATATGGGTGCTGTTTGAAAGAAAGTGTGGGTGGGGGTGTATGGGCATGTGGTGGTGTTGTGCATTCATTTTATAGGCTACACTTTGTTTGGGTGGGGGAGGGAGGACTACTTTTGTAACTAGATAAATGCTTATAGCACATTGTAGACAATGATAATAATATGTAAGACCGAATCTGAAACCTGTAACGGCTATACAGTGATGTAGTGATGGACAAGTTCATACGAATGTAGCTTACTTCCCAAAATGTTTTGTTGTGAGTATGCTATTAAAAATACTGCAGTTGAAATGCACATACAAGTAGTGGCTAATGGTAAACCATATATAATGCTTTGGAATGCAATTCCGTGCATATTGTTGAAAATAAATAACTTCCTGGCAGAATTTCAGGAAACAATTTCCTTTCTGCGTGTTTCTATGGCCCACAGTGACATATGTCACATTGTCAGCATGTACGCATTGGTGAAATGGGAAGTATGTGGTGTATTTTGACATCACCGCATGGGGGTTCAGCTTGCCGAACATGACTAATCACAAACTGGTTCAACTAGATAGAGCAGTTCTTTGCCATCATTAATGCTCAGTGCCAAGGACGAGCAAACCTGCCGACTGTAGGGTAGACACTGACAGACACCAGTCCTTCCATAACTCAGTTGTACCTGTACAGCAGACCTGGGCAATGGCAGGCCCGGGTGCCAGATGCAACCCTTTGAGACATTCTACCGGCCCGCACGGTACATCAAACATTTAAAAAATAATAATATGAAATAAAATTACTTGACGAGCTCTGCAGAATGTTACTTTATTTACTGCATACAAAGAAAAACAACATTGTTGAACTGAACTGAACTGTTACGTTTGATTATGAAAATGGTGTCGCATAAGAATAGCATATATGCAAGTTAACAAAGTTAGCGATTTTGTGTTTTATTAAATGTTTTAGAATATTGGTGGCCCCTAAGTGAAAATAATTGCCCACATCTGCTGTACAGTATACTGTTTACAGTTTAGCACTACTGCACTTTATACTGTAGTGGCGTAAGTATAGGATCAATTGCCTCTCCAGGGTCAACAATAACCTGGAAGCAACTCTTTTTGTTGTTGTGTATTATAAAGTTTTATCCTATAAATGATATTCAAAGCAGCTGGCAAAAACACAACTCTATCACTAATCACAATTCCCATCACTTTTGTTTTGACCATCTTGCTCCAGTTAAAATGGTTCACTAGAATTGCAATATGCACACATCACCTTACTTTAGCATTTGCTGCCCATTGCTGAATGACTCTAGTGTATGCTGTATGACGACCCCTTATTGGTTTGATATTGCAGCAGCTGTTGTAAACATATGCTGGGGGGGGGGAAGGGTGGTGAGGGGTGTACTGTGTGAACATGTTCAGCTGTTTTTTACTGCTTATTTAAATGGCACGATTGCAATGCAATTTTGAAGAATGGAATATGTTATTTGCATAATAAGACAGACACATGTATGAATCACATTGTTTTTAATCTCTTGGTGAGCTGCCTGATTATGTAGGGTAAGGTTTTATGTGACTTTTGTAAGACGATATCTGTGCTTTTAAGGGATTCTGTTTTGTTGTGTGCAAAAGCATATTCTGGCCTTTAATGTAATGTTTGAATGTACAGTATTCTAGCTACAGAATAGTGCCCAGGGGAAGTATTTATTTGTATGTTTGGTTTTACCTCAGAGCATTGCTGAAGGGCAAAATGGGAGGAACTGTCATCCAGTTACTTTTTTAATCCTTGGGTTGCTTGCCAAATGTAAAACCCAATTTGGCTCAATAGAATACCTAACTATTCTTACCTAATTCTTTGTCTTGACCATGAATCTCTCCATTTTCCCTTTAGATTGTACTGGGAACCCATGATTGCTACAACTTGCTAACCCCATTGATAACAAATGCAAATAATCACATGCACAAATTGTCTCAGAATTATAACAAGTTAATGATTATTAACTTGATAGTTACATAGATATTTTATAAATGCCCTTTAAAGTGTATAGTTCTATTGGTACATTTAAATAATATAGGAAATGTCTTGATTCATCTCTGCTTAACAATTATTTTAACTGCTTTCCAACACAATGCTCTTGTCTTTCCACTCCTCAGGCAAGGATGACACGCCTACATTGACCTTTGCCCTCAAGCCTGACCTCTGATTGGTCGGGCAGGGATTGAAGGAGAGCCCAGCTAGGAGATAACAGCGCCTACCATGTCCATTCCAGAAGCTTCCACACGCCCCCCATCCCCTTTGCCACTAAAACCAGAGACCAATCCCAGACCTAGCATCCCCCCGAAACCTTCGTCTCAAAATGGCTCCCCTCTTAATGAAGAGGGAGGAGGTTCAGATCGCAGCTCTGGCAGCCAAGTCAAAAGGATTGTGGACCAATTCAGCCCTAAGAAGTCTGAGCCGACCCCTGCGGGGGCACAGACTGTCCGTAGCAGCTCAGTACCGGCTCCAAGTAAGGCCTTTAAAAGGGCCCCGACGGTAAAGCCCAAACCTGTGCGCCAGCGACTGCAGGACGTAAAGGAGAGAGACAGGGTGCCCCCGCTACCCATGAAGAGGAGGCGCACCCCCCTGAAAAATAGTGAAAACCAGATGGAGACCCCTGGAGGAGTGGAGGGGAATGGCGTCAACATTGAAGGGGGCAGATCAGGTACAGTTGCTGGCTTTGGTTTTTCAAACAAAACAGGTTTTTAGCTCCTTGAAGAAGACAAAGATGCATGGATTAACCCTTAGGGTGATGGTAATCTTTTGATGAGACACAAAACCTGAACAGATTACCCAATATTATTCCCATTGTTAGTCAATTTGACAAATACCCCACCAGGACCGTGATAAACAAGATATAATCCTTCTCATTAAGTTGTATAGCTGCATTGGCTGCAACATACTGTATTTATCTGCTGTGATATACCTTTTTAAATGCGCGTTTGAGAGTTTGTGTGTAGACTGTTACTTTGGCCTGTGAGCCTCTGTTAACAGCAGACAGGTGTGGCAACGCAGAATATATCCCAACAGCCCATAACCGGTTCTGTCACTGTGTAGGTAAACACGTGTGCAGGTACAGTATGTGTTGTGAGAGAAGCAGTAAGCAATATGAGCAGGGGAAGAATGCAGATTTTATATCCAAACATTCATCTCCTTCTGCACAGTGCCTGGAGTGTGTGGGGGATTTGGATCAGCTCAGACCAACACACACTGAGCTTCACACTCCAATCATGTAAATCTGCAGCCACCATGTGTGGACACCTTAGGCCTAGTCAATGAAGCTTGAAGGAAGGCACCTGGGGAAAAAAAACAGTAGATTTTAGTGGCTGTGTTTATCCAGTGATATATTTGCTCGCTCTTCTCGCAGATATAATTATTATATCTTATATATACCTTATATAATTTCCTTGTTTTTTGTTTCTGCAATTGTAATATTAGAAGGGCATCATCTCATAACGGCATTGCTCTCTATTACAGATACATAGAGAGAAAGAGGGCCAGACATACAATACAAACAAACATGTTTTAGCACACACGTTCTTCTGTCTGTCTGTCTGTGTAGCATTTATCTCATTTCCCCATGTTATCTGAAATCATAAATATTTGAATAGGCCACTAAATGTGCCTGGAGATAAGCTGCTGACTCGATACTACAGTGTGCTTGAAAAGATCAGTCATTAGGGGCAGCGCAGGTCAGATGGAAGGTGCACGATGCTCATGCACGATGCTCATGCACGATGCTCGTGCACGATGCTCGTGCACGAGTCACGTGGAGTAAAACAGGATACGGCCTCTACCATGACAATCTATCAAGAGTCATGTTCTGGAAGTGGTTCAGGGTTAAAAGGACATGTTTTATATGGACCTACATTCTTTCCGTGGCATGAAGTTAGTTCTAAGGCTTGTTTTCAGCAGTTGAAAAGAAGAAAAAAAAGAGTCAATGTAACTAGAGATGCAGTGTGTACTTCTAGTATCTATTAATTACCACGAGAAGTTCCTCTAAGCCCCCACTAGTTATCTTCAATTTTACTTTTCCACATGAATCTTCATGCTTACAAAATGTCCAAACAGCAAAATAGTATTTTAAAGGTTCTCTATACAATATTTTAAACATTAGCAGCAAACCACTGTTGTCTATGTTAGAGTATAGTGGAGACACGTTGTCCTGAGCAGAGAGTGACGTCTCACTCCCTCTGTGTGTGTTGTAATACGAGCTCTTCTGTTTACATAGTCGGGCATGTTATTGCATTGTTAAACCACACACTTTATTTTTGCAAACTAATAATGAGATTCATACTTATTATGATAACCAATAGTTACCCCCTGGCTGGCACTCCTTACCCCCCACACAGCCCCTGATGGAAAGGAGGTGGAGCTTAATCTGACTGGAGGAGATGAGGCGGAGGCGGAGCGTGGCACAGTCGCCGCCCCCTCTGCCCGCTGTGAGCCCCACTGTAGCTGCCTGTGCCACCTGCAGAGGCCCGGCATGAAGCTGGTCTGGGTGCCCGAGGCTGGGGAGGAGGATGGGGAGGAGGATGGGGAGGAGGAGGAGGGGGAAGAGGAGGGGGAGGACGAGGAGAACATTTATGAACGGGAGGTGGAGACGCGAGGAGGTGCAGGGGAGAGGCCGGCAGGGCAGGAGCGAGAGGCTGTGGAGGTGAGGCTGAAGAAGCCGATCCACCACATTCTGGACGCCATCATCGGCGAGAGCAGCAGGCGGCGCTCGGACCCCGGGCCGCCTGCCGCCGTCTTCGCCGCCATCAGGAGACCCCGGTCTCCGCCCCCCGCGCCTCCCCGACGCACCTCCTCCCCCCTCCACCACAGCGGGAGCCTCCGGGAGGAGGAGGAGGAGGAGGAGAACATTTACGAGGACACGCTGTTCGTGGTGCCGCCCGCGAAGCCGGCCTGCCAGGAGCTGGACATCCCGCTGAGGCGGGTGCTGAAGCCCCTGGCGCATCTCCCTAAGACGTCCTCCGCCTACTCGGGCTCCTCCACGGAGTTCCACACTGAGCCGCAGAGCGACGTCAGCCCCCCGCCCGCTCTCCCGCCCCGGGTGCCCCTGCCCCAGGACAAAGGCCCCGGCCCCGTCCCGATGTCAGTGCCTCGGGGTGGGATCCTTCTCCCCCAGCCCACAGCGGAGGAGCGACGATCCCTCATGCTCTCGTCCCCCGTCAACAGCAACACCGCCGCCTCTTCAGGTCCGGCCGCGCCTCAGCGGGCCGCCAGCCCCCTGTTGCCCTGCAGGGCTGCCCCCCATCCTCCCTGTCCAACTACAGACAGCCGGAGGCTCAGCCGCGTCTCCATGGAAACTAAAGGTTGGTGTTTATGTGGGTGCATATAAAGGGACGAGCATTATTACAGAGGTTGATGCTGACTGGCTGTGTTCATCTTTACTGCTACTAATCGTTTAATATTTAAAGTTAGTCAGATGTTAGTGATTGTTTGGTGTGTGTGTGTTTATTAACTTATTTATTTAGTTTATTAATTTGTGTATTTCCACTATCTAGTGTGATAGCAGTCTAAGCTACTAGAAGACTAGAAGGTTGTGGGTTTGGCCTTTGGCCGTCCTGTAAGCGTCCCTGAGCAAGATGCTTAACCCCATACCTGCTCCTTCCAATGCATAAACGCCTCCTCTAAATAAATGCGTTTCACTGTCACTTCTGCAGAGCCAGAGGCGAACGGCCCAAGCGAAGGTGAAAGAGGAGGAGGAGCAGAGGAGGAGAGGTGAGTTGTTGCTCCTCCACATTCCATCATCTCCCACAATGCACCCTGCCCCTGTGAGATGGCATGGCCTCCATACATCCATGTTGTTTTTCCATTCATGTCTCAGGCCTCCGGTGGCTACGCCTAGAAGGGTGTCTTCATTTAGGTCCAGGCTACAGGATGGTAAGGAATACGCACACATGGCTAGAAGCAAACACAACTGTTCAATGAATGTAAACAGAGAGGTCTAGATTAGTTGTTCTCAGCTTGTGGGTTGGGGCCGTCTAACCCACGAGACAATGTCAATGTGCATGCTGTATTACTCCGTGGTGGTGTGGTTTTATTATCTATGCCAGCGCTGGAGTGTTTCGCAATGTTTGTCTAACAGTTAAGATGTGGTTCTTGCAGTATGTTGCATTGGTTGTAGCGGTTGTGGGTTAATACGGTTGTACAGTAATACAGTATAAGTGATTTACTTTCTGCTTGGTTCTAAGCCTTCCGTCAGTGCAGTACTGTGTCTTCCTATGGCCCGTACAGTATTTCTTAGTCAATTATTAGATTTGATTTAGACTAGTGAATTAGATTAATACTCATTTTGTTGTAGTTTTATAGATTTGCTTCACACTGCATTTATGTGGAGCAGTGCCGCGGACTTGCGGAGGGATACTGTCAGCAAGCATTCTGGAAAATAACTAACCCTGCCTTTTTTAAATTTGATTTTTAAATTTGAATGCCTGCCGCTCTCTCGACGCTGGCATCAACACTGCAGGACTGCAATGTGATTAAGGGCTATAGAAATAAACCTGACTTTTAAAAGGAGAATTATTCTAGTAGAAGAAAATAGGGCAGGAACAGTTTTAGATAAATAAATGTGTGGGGGGGGGATTGATCCAACCTGATTGGACGTCCGGGCCAGACGTTGGCTGAACGTGTGCTACATGTGTCATGTGACATCTCCCCCCCCCCCCCTTCCTCCACCAGAGCCCCTGTACCAGACATACCGAGCCAGCGTCATCACCAAGGAGATCCGCCGCCAGACCATCTACCGCAGCGTCAGCAAAGCCAGCGCCGACTACACCATGGACTGGGGCGGGCGGCGCATCGGCACGGGCAACGGGGTGGCCAGGAGTGGCACGGGGCTCTCATCCAGCCAGAGCACCCTGTGGCAGGAGCTGCCCGCCGTGCGGGACAGCGGCGTCCTGCAGACGCTCAGCGCAGAGGACTGCAAGTACCAGGAGGTGAGAACGGCCGTTTCTATTGGCCGTTGGCTTTTTTATTTTATGTTGAACATGTTGGAGCCACCCACGGGTCTAAAGATGTCTGCAGTGTTAACCACTAGTGAGGAAACTGAAAACCTACTACAAGCCTTATGGGCCCCAGTCATGGATTAAGTCTAGACCAAGACTAAAAGAGAACATCAATGATCTCCATTGGGTGGGGCGGTTCGTAGTCTAGGACTAGGGTTAATCCACGATTGTCTGGGAGCAAATGCTATTTGTATCATGTACAAGATAGGCAAGCAATAAATTCACATTAAAAACTGCAGCTACGTAAGCCGTGATTGTGATCTGCTTGGGACAGGCTAACAATGTGTGGTTTAATGGATTAAAGTGGCTAAAAGTACAAATATGTTTTGCCAAACAAAGTTCACACATACACGGAGCCGCTAGAGAGACATATGCACATAGATAAAAATGTCTTACTTTAAAATGCCTATTATGATGGAAGAACCGTTTATAGAAAAACCCCATTCATTTTTGGCATTGGAAAATCACATTTGATTCAGAATTCAATTTACAAAGTCTATTCACTCAAACAATGTAGTACATTTACATTTATCACATTTAGTAGATGCTTTTAAAGAGACTTACAATTAGTATATTTGTCCATAAATGAACAGGTCAGGAACCAGCAATTTTAGACAAACATGTTACAATAATAGTACCGTAGCTGTCCAGCAGGGGCAGTAATTAGAAAAATATCTAGTTTTGTAAATGGACTGAGCGCAAACAAATAGGATAATATGTTTACTTTCTGTCATATCAGAGGGTCCTGCAATTTCCATACTTAATCGATGATGTCCCCCCCTTCCCCCCCCCCCCCACACACACACACACCCTTCCTTGTTCCGTGGCAGAGCATGTTTGAGGTGCTAACGTCGGAGGCGTCGTACCTCCGCTCGCTTTGTGTCCTAACGGAGCACTTCCACGACAGCCGGGAGCTTGAGGACACTCTGATCATCCTGGACAGGAAGACCCTGTTCTCCAACATCCTCCGGATCCGCGAGGTCAGCGAGAGGTGAGAGGTCGGATAATGTTTCAGATGGTGGAACTACGAAGGCCCACGGAAAAGTGAAGTATAGGAAGGGTTGCAAAGAGAATGTGTAATGGAACAGAGAGGTGGTGGTGGGAGGGGGGGGTGGGGTGGGGGGGGGTGTATATTGTATATGGGGTCAGTTGATTGGGATGGGGGGGGTAATGTACAAAACATATTATATGCAGAATTAAATGGACAAAATAGGTCTGAAACTATTTGAAATAAATGTGTTTTGTGGTTGGGGGGGGGGGGGAGTTGTGGGCAGCAAGCCCACAGCTCAATATGCCCTCCGCTGGTTTGGCAGACAGGTGTCCATATTTGACTCCTTCATGGTGTTTTTTCATGTTGGACTAACTGTATTAACCTTGTAGGTTCTTGAAGCATCTTGAAGAACGCATGGACGAGAGCCTGGTCCTGCCCGACATCTGTGACATCATCCACTACCACAGCCAGCACAACTTCCACGCTTACGTCGACTACGTCCGCAACCAGATCTACCAGGAGAAGACGTACACCTCTCTCATGTAGGGAGCGCTCTGTTGGGCAGTGGACAAGCAAACAGATTCACATTCAATGTGAAATTGATTTGTTTCTGCCGTTAAGGGAGATGTTCTAGTTCTCACTTTGTCCATGTTTTTCTCAACTTTCTTTGAATTCTGTGATTTTTTTCAACTGCTTTTCCGTGACAATCATATTTGGAAAACTGCAGAAAACATAAAAACCATTAGCTAATGTGACCAATTTTAACACGTGGTCAGTAATTAAATTAAGTATTTTATTGTACATGGTTTTTTACAAACACTTTTTGTGTGTGTGTGTTCTCAGGAAGAACAACCTCCAGTTTGCCACCGTTATCACTCGTCTCCAAGAGTCGCCGCAATGCCAACGGCTGCCGTTCATGTCCTTCCTGTTACTGCCGTTCCAGCGAATCACACGGATCAAGATGCTCATCGAGGTGAGGTGGGATCATGGGATCTGTAGTCTTTCGCAGAGGTGTGCTACCTGCATTAACGGCAGCACTGACTGCATTCAGTGTGAAGTGAGGAAGCTTTTGGTACATTTTTATTTAAGTGTGTGTGTGTGTGTGTGTGTAAAAGCTAGAATATCTAATTTCTTACTTGAGAGTACTTCAAAACACCAGGTATACTGTAAACATGCTCGGTACGTGATCAGAAATGTACGCATGTCTACTTTGTTCTATGTTTGAGAGGAACCACTTTATTTTTGCCATTGTGTTTCAAAGTAAACTGGACCATGTTGTTGTTGTTGTTGTCAGAACATCCTGAAACGAACAAAGGAAGGAACCAACGAGGAGCAAAGAGCCTCCAAGGCCTTGGATTCAGTTTCTAAGGTAACGCCCTTTGCCCTTCTAAAAATATGTGACATTCTAACTTTTCCACTGGGCACCCAGGTGTGATCCATTGTCAGAGACCTATCCTTCAAGCTCCCTGTAAAATAACCAATAGAAATCCGGCACGTTAAAAATGTGTCCAACACCAAGTGAAACGGAGGTAGTTCAGAGGGAGAGAAATGTCCAAAGTTGACGGGTGGAAATTATAATGATATGGACTGGTGCTATGAAGGATTTGACTCATAGTCAGCCAGCGTGGTTCATACTGTTATTGCTCAAACACAATGCTTATTGAATCACAAATGTTCAATAGTCTGGCCAAGATAAAAATCCATAGATATGGTTTTAATATACTGTTTAATTACTATTATTTGTATTTATTATATAATATAGTATGTCTGTCTATTGTCAAATAATTCTAAAAAGTTACTGAATTAAAAAGTGAAATCAAAACATATTTCCAAATCAGCATGCAACTTGTGTCCTTTTACTAAGTAAAAAAAAAACATGGCCGTTCCATGCGATCACATTGTGTTGTTTTTCCTGTGCGGGTCTGAGCCAACTTTCTATGTTGTGGTATTCTTTAGCTATTGTAAGAATGAAGGCCTGAACTCCGCAGTGACTCACCAGGTCACTGTGATTGAGAATAATGGAAATGAAAAGCGTGAACTTGTCAATGGCTTCGTGGTGTCCACACAGGGAGAGGCGAAAATGCATTCGTGTGAACGCGATACAAGCAATAGGGAAGTGGTTTATGTAAGAGGATGCATAGGTGGCTGGGTATTTAGTAAATATGTAAATATGTCTTGTTAAATTGTCACATGGTTTTATGTTTTTTCTCTCACACACAGATTATTGCGGAGTGCAACACAGAGGTGGGGAAGATGAAGCAAATGGAGGAGTTGATCCATCTCTCTAAAATGCTGGAGTTTGACAAGCTTAAGGTAGTTGGCACACGTGCACCCGCGCACACACACACACACGTGCACCCGCGCACACACACACACGTGCACCCGCGCACACACACAGTGCAGGTGAGTGGAGATGCATAATTGCTTCTTTATATGCAGCCATATAATCCCGCTACTACCCACCTAGTGTATGTGTTCGTGAACTAATTACATCACTGCACAGCGAACATTTATAATCAGCAATGTAATGTTTGGATGACCTAAATTTAGTAACATAATCTGATTACTTTCTAATTACTTCAGGCCTAAACATTGTTCTTTGAATGCCATCCAATGCAATTGACGGCATTGGCACGCAGTTGCGTGTGCGTGCGTGCGTGATTAACATTTTGTCCCTGTACCTTAATAACAGCCTCACAAAATAGAAAAAAATACAGATCCTTTTAATAAATTAAATGAATTAATCCTGTAAATAAATGAATATTATTTCTCATACCTGCCTGAGTGTACATTAAAAGTTATCACCTGAGGGAAAATGCATGGTTATCACCTTCACTGTCTACAACCAAGTTTCTCCATGATGTTTGTAATCTCTGTTACCCCCCTCCACATCCCCCAGGCCATTCCCATCATCTCCCAGGCGCGACATCTGGAGAAGAAGGGAGAGCTTCAGGAGATGTCCAAAGGAGGAACTATATTCAACTCGAAGGCCAAGTTCACGCCCATATTCCTCTTCCTCTTCAATGACCTGCTCATCGTCGCTGCCAAGAAAGGGTGGGTGACTATGAACACAGCAACAGTAGCCTGACGTGCCAGATGGATTGTTAGACACAGGTCCATCTGGGAATCAAAACTTTTTGAAAAGGGCAGGGACTTCTAAAAAACAGATCTGTCTGTACCTCGCTGATACCAGGCCCGTATAGATTTGTCTGTCCCACGCCCGTATAGATCTGACTGTACCAGGCCCATGTAGATCTGTCTGTCCCAGGCCCATATAGATCTGTCTGTACCAGGCCCATGTAGATCTGTCTGTCCCAGGCCCGGATAGATCTGTCTGTCCCAGGCCCATGTAGATCTGTCTGTCCCAGGCCCGGATAGATCTGTCTGTCCCAGGCCCGGATAGATCTGTCTGTCCCAGGCCCATGTAGATCTGTCTGTACCAGGCCCATGTAGATCTGTCTGTCCCACGCCCGTAT
>JAODLL010013974.1:15165-36469 GCA_026546735.1 Forbesichthys agassizii | reverse complement strand
CCCATGTAGATCTGTCTGTACCAGGCCCATATAGATCTGTCTGTACCAGGCCCATATAGATCTGTCTGTCCCAGGCCGTATAGATCTGTCTGTCCCACGCCCGGATAGATCTGTCTGTACCAGGCCCGTATAGATCTGTCTGTCCCAGGCCCATATAGATCTGTCTGTCCCAGGCCGTATAGATCTGTCTGTCCCACGCCCGGATAGATCTGTCTGTACCAGGCCCGTATAGATCTGTCTGTCCCGCGCCCGTATAGATCTGTCTGTACCGCGCCCGTATAGATCTGTCTGTACCAGGCCCGTATAGATCTGTCCGTCCCAGGCCCGGATTTCTTGGCCTTTCAGACTCATTCTCACGTCAAGATAAAACTGAAGCTTGCCAGATAGCGAGGCTAACGGCAGGGCTCCCTCACCCCAAAAAAAAGAGAATTTGAATACCCGTCGCTAGACACGTTTTCTATTCATAATGCTTGGATCTGTAGATACGATACTGTAAACTTCTTTTTTTTTTCTGCAAACATGAAATGCATTTTAGCAGCATAGTAGTTATTAAAGGGAAGTTGGGGGTTTTAATATATTGTAGCTATGGGCAGTGGAAAACATGTGTTTTTCTTCCTCAAATAAATGGTTGATTCTCTATTTGCAAGAGGCACGACTACACAGCTAAGCCATTGTATATGTCAATATTGGCCAATTCTGGCCAGAGATGAGCTCTTGTTTAGGGGATGATTAGTCCCTATGTTGCTCTGCTGTGTTGTATTTGAAAGTCCCTTAATAGTGGAGTTACAGGTGAGCCTTGCGCAAGGCGGAACTTTCTGGATAAGAAAAGGGAACCAGTCGTGTTGGAGCCCGTCACAGCGGTGCATGCCGCCGCTGTGGTGGGCGTGACGTGACCACAAATCTTCTCCGTTGATCAGTTCTACAAAAAGCACGTCGATGCTTCTCACATGACGCCACAAATCACTGCAAAAAATAATTGAATAGGGCATACAAAGGAGAATAGAGACATCTAATCAGCACACTATCGCACTCCTGTTTTTATCTAATGTGAATGTATATTAATACTAGAGAAGGCACTGCTACACTACTTAATAACTACTAAACCATATCAATACGATTTAATAAAGTTCAGCACACTGCTCACCTTGTGACACTGTGGTTTTAGTTTTTTTCCAGTCGCATTCCGGTTGGTTAGTCATTTCTCTTTTTTCTTTTATGATTTGTAAAAGTCTCCATGACATGACGGGGGGAAAAAGATAAATAAAACAACCAAAACATAGTACGTCACTCAACATAATGAGCGTTTGTCGTGTTTCTTATTAATAATCTTATGCCGGGTGATGATGTTATTTGTATGTGAATTACTGTATACACTACCGAAAACATAATAAAGTTCATTATTATTATTATTTATTTTGTTACTAGTTATATCAGAATGCGTGTCTTTTATTACGACTTATGTAACGATCAGACCATAATTCATGAGTACTCAATTATTTCAGAAATTAAAGTTATTATTTTCTGTTGTAATCAGAATATCTATCTCTCTCTCCCTCCCCCTGCACCCCCTTGCTCTGTCATGGGTCTGTGTTGCTTGTTGTTGTTGTGGCTTGCTCTGTCCTGCTCCTCAGGGTGTGGGGGGTGGGGGGTCCCCTTGCTTCTCTCAGAACAGAGCCACACCTCCAAATGTAAATAAAAATACTTCTATGACACAGTGGTCCTGCCTGAACCGTTGTCTAACTACACTGTGTCTGTGACTAGTCACTGTGTAGAGAACACTAATGAGGACGCCCGCCTTTGTCGTTGACAGTGCGGAGCGCTTCGTGGTGCTGGACCACGCCCATCGCTCCCTGGTGCAGGTGCAGCCATTGGAGGACGGGTCCGGCGGGCCAGTGCCCCATGAGAACTGCTTTAATCTCACGCTGCTGGAGAACCACCAGGGCAAGATGGTGGAGAGGCTCATTAAAGCCCCTTCCCAGTAAGTGTGTGTGTTTACTGTTTTGGTGCAGAGCCGTGGAAATAACAGTTACACCAATGGAAGTTCGAAATTGTCAACGGTCACATAACTTCATTTTTTGGGTAATTATTAGTCAGTAAATGCGCTGATTTACATTTAAAATGTATAGGGTACTTTTAGTATTTACGCTAACTTCCGGGAACTATTTTGAGGATCCACGAAAAACAGTGCATTGGAGTGAACAGAGATGACGCAACTCTCTCTTTACATGGCTCTGGGTTAGTGGTACTGGTTCTCTTGAAATGACTGACCTTGGCTGCATTGAGGAGCTGGGAAGTGTTTGCTATATCTCAATGTTGTCATGGCTACATAACAAGCCCCAGTATAGCTGTGCCAGTGTTTCCTTTTCCCATCAGAACTGGATTTGTCAGATGTGTGTTCACACGCTGAATGAAAGTTGTCAGACGAGACGACATCTGACATCGTCTTTTTTGTTTATTGAGCAGCATACGGGGCCAAATCGTTGCTGTATTACGCAATGATTACACAAACCAGCTATTGTTGTTTTTTGGGTTTTCTGTCAATCAACAGGTCAGATGTGGACAGGTGGATTGCAGCATTCCCCAACTCCAGCAATCCAGACGGAAATGAAGAGGATGTGATTTACGAGGACTGGGGTGAGAACACACACACACACACACACACACACACACACACACACACACACACACACACACACACACTCAAAAGTACACTAACATCGTACTACACACCCTAACCTGCATTACCCTTGTGATTTGTAAACATACAGAATACCTTCTCATAATGTTGCGTGTGCGTGTGCGTGTCAGACTGTCCCCAGGTACAGTGTGTGGAACAGTACTTGGCCCAGCAGGCAGATGAACTCAGCCTGGAGCCCACCGACATCGTCAACATTGTGCGCAAAGCCAACGAAGGTACGGCCCAGATCCTGTTTGATGATGATGATGAGACCGAGGCTGTCTAGCTGAACATATAAGATAGATAATCAAGTTAATCGGCGTTAAATAGGATCATACAGACGCGGGGAAAATTAGGAGACTGCTGCGATGTTTCCATTTGCCCCATTGCCAGATGTGAAGGGTTAAAACGAAGTTTGCGGATAATGCAGTATTATTTCCCGAACTTGCCTCAGGAATATTTCAGATCATATTTAACATCATGATAACTGCTCACCTCGATCCTCACTCGGCCTTTCATCAGTTTGATTTGGGACGATGTTTATGCCACCAAGCTAGGTCATTACCTGTTGCACCTTGTTTGACTATGTGGTAATAGGTATAATGACTTTATGCTGCATTTGTTCTATTTAAAATATTGTTTGCTTATAATTGCTGGTATACGACCTGTCCAACTACTGACAAATGTACTACATGTAAGTAGCTTTGGATAAAAGCGTCTGCCAAATGCCGTAAATGTAAGATACAGGAACCTTCTCCTCTATCTCATTGCATGTCTACCTGTCTAACCCTCCTCCCCCATTTGTGCTCCTTTCTGCTCCCCCCTTTCCAAGGCTTGTACGAGGGGATACGTCTGTCGGACAGCCAGAGGGGTTGGTTCCCTGTGGCCAATGTTTTGGAGATCACCAACGAGCACGTGAGGCGACGCAATCTTCGCGAGCGCTACCGGGTCATGCAGGCAGCCACCGCCATGGCAACCAGCAAGGGCTTGGCCACATAGGAGGACGGGACTCTCTGAGCCGCATCGGTCTTTAATGTTTATGGAACTGCACACGGAACATTCGCACACGTTTCCGGGGATACACTCACGAGGAACATGGCCGTCTGACTCGGCGGTTCTCAGGTTATACTTGGCTTCTGTAATCCCGTTTTTTTTTATTATTTTTTTTCAAGCGGCGTAGCCCTTAGAAAATAACTTTTAACGAAGAAGGAAAAAAATAACAATATTACCTATGATTATACTGTAACATTTACATCTGTGAAGTTGGCCATATGATGAGAACGTGAAAGTATTTTGATTCTTTTGCGCGTCGATAACGTGTGCAAAATAAACATTTCTGCTCAAACCGTTTGAAAAATTACATTTTCATGCATTTGACGTGATGTCATCCAATAATGGGGTATTATAGACCAAATTATTCCAAAGTAGTCCCATTTGTTTATGTTGTTTGTGCATGTTTGGGAATTGAGTGTGGTCATTTTGTGAGTGAATCAGACTACTTTCTAATAATTTGGGGGGATTTTTGGGTGCTGGTGACGTTTTTATTATTATTATTTTTTAATTTAAAACAGTTTTGCAGCACAATTTTGTTTATTTTACGTGCACTATCTAATCAAACCACATTGAGGTAATTTGGGAGTAAATTGGTGCTGATGACATCACACGACAAGTAAATTACATAATTAAAATAATGATGCACTTTTATTAATTTTGCATGCACAAATGAATCTCACCACTTTGGAATAATTTGGTCTTTACTGCTCGGTGATGTTGCATCGTAAAAACATTTCTCTAAAACGGTTTGAGCACAAATGTTAATTTTACATGCAAGAACTAATCAAAATACTTTCATTCACATTATAATTATATCGGGTGCCAACTTCACAGATGTAACATTTCACTGCAGTGCATAAAAATGATTAGAAATTCAATTTAATTCAGTGACTCCAGGAATACACAGATTTACATTTCACTAATTTATTTATAGGCCTTATTTATATAGAATATGTTATGAAAAATCTGCAATTTTAAAATGTTATGTTGCATTTAATAGTACTAGAAGTAGGGTACATGTGCCACCATTTGAGAAAGTCAGTCCTAAAAAGATTTGGCTCTCTATAGCAAGGAGAATGCTCATGACCAAACAACTGCAATTTGACATGTCACCATGGATGCCAATGTATACCACCATATATACCAACAGCACAGCTTTCGACTTAAGAGTATTCAGTGCATTGAGGTGAAGCGTTAAGTGAATGCACATGTTGTGATTAGAACTGCATATGCAGGCATAATTGCTGAATGCCTGTTATGTAATGCAAATCTGTCTGGGAACTGCCAAATCAAAATTACACTCTTTACTGCAACCGGTTCCAGTTTGAACAGATGTAAGATAAAAATACTAAATGGAATTTTAAACTGAGCCACACACCAGGATGTGCTTTTTAATTACATTTTACCAATTTGTTTTTAGCGCGTTCAACTGATCTAATATGTATTGTAATGACACGATTCAAAGTTACTGAACAGTTGCAGGGCAATGTCTTTTATGTTTACTGTATTTTTGAACTACTGTTAAGTGTCTTGTTGTATTGCTGTCTTGTAAGAAGGGTCAATACGGTGGAATATTAGCACCTCCTGTAGATTGTCTGTTTTAAAGACTGGTAATAGCTTTGTTGATACAATGTAAATAGCTGCTGTATATATTGGGTGTTTGAGCGGGGGATGGGTACCATCATGTTTTCTACAGGACATTTGTACAGTAGTAATAAAACTGTCATTTACACTGAAAACATTTTTTTTATTTGAGTATAAAAAGAAAATTATAAGGCACATCGTTCTAAACTGTACTCAATGTATTCAAGTGGAACATTGGCTATATGTACTGGTAGCTTTGGCTCAACATTCAAACCAAATGAATGTTTTCACAGCACAAGCTGAAACGTGCAGAAAGCAACGAACACACACACACAGCAACAAAACTAGTTTGTAAAACCAGACGTGCGGCAGTTAAGGTGCTACGTAATGTCCTCTGTCAATGGCAACGGAACGGGCAGCAGGAAACTCTTGGGGCTCCCACAGGCTCAGTAGAGCATGCACAGCAGTCCCCTCTGACTCCGCTAGGGTTCCCTCCCTCAGGCCAAACACGCCTACAAAGACCCCCGGCCCTTGCTCCACCTTAGAGTCTGAAGACCGTGTTGCAGTGACTTGACCCTCATGGGAAACACGAAGACCATCGCCACCTAGTGGCTGCCCGTTCACATTGTCGAACCTAGTACTACCCATTGAATCAAAGTTCATTCTTGCCGCATATTTCTGGGTAAATTCACAGTTACAGACACGGGGGCTCATCGGTGAGGGCCCCACATCTGGTGCTGGTTGGATATCAGTGTCTCCCGGTGGATGTCCCTCTTGTAGAAGGTTCTGTGGGCTTTGTGTCGACTCCCTCAGTTGGCTCCATCGAGTATTCTGCGGGCAAAACTCCTCAATCAGGCTTAACAGACTCAGGAGCGTGTTGGCGGCCTCCAGCTCTGCGTCAGACCAAAGCCTCGCACAACAGTGCTCGCTCTCAAAAATGGCTGCCTGCGTGCGACATGCGTGCTCGTCGTCGTTAACGCTGGGCGGGCTCAGCTCAGTTTCCATGCCCTCCGCCGGTGCCTCGTCTCTGACAGCAGTGTGGGCGAAATGGTGGCCGTGAGCGCTCATGTTGGGGTCTCTGTAGTGGAGCTTCAGGAGGGTGGTTATGGCCTGGTCCTCCTCCTGGGTGAGCTGGACCACGCCCCGGGTGGGCGGCAGCGATGCGCCAACCGGTGTTCTCCAGCGGGGACTCCCGAGGCTCCTGGTGGCGTGGGCACCGGCCATGAACGGGTCAGGTTGGCCTGGGGGGGCAACGAAAGGAGACATAACTGGAGGCGGCGTGTTGAGGCGGAAACACTCAAACACCTGGTGAGGAGAGAGAGAGAAAACTGTAAGACGCTTAAAGATGTTAAACGTGGTAATGTCACTGAGAAATATCTATTCGCTGTGTTCATAGTACTATATAATCCTGAAAATAAACATTTTTCAAAAGCAGTGAAATGTTTACTAAATGTGATCCACATTGCACAGCTCAGCTCACCTTTGCAAGACTTTAAATTGTGTTTAAATTGTCTATTTATTTGCTGTCGTATTTGCATTTGAGTAGCCAAAAGCATACTTTGTCTTGTCACAAGTTGTAGGCTACTGTATACATTCAGTAAGAGATTTAAATGTAAAGACATTTGTTATTGTTTTTACACAATAATTGCTATATCTGTCAACCTTTAATAATGTACTACAGTACTGATTTTCTTTTGTCCTTAAACACTTTTCCCACAAGAGCGCTTTAAGCCATATAACACATCTGAGACAACAATCTCATTGAACCCCTCTCCAATCTAACCTGATAACACCCAGTTAGTCCACATGCCTTATTAAAAATACGTTTTAATACTGTGTTCTCAATCAGAGCTGCCTGCTATTTGACCTTGACTGGCATTGGCACTGTTGGCAAGCCAACAAGCAAAATAACAAAACCATCTGACCTGTAAAGAGAGTCAAAATGCACAAAATACTTATATGGTATTAAGAGTTTGGTTAGACTTTGTTTTTGTTGCTTTGCTGCCACGGCTCAATTTTAAAAATAAAGCTTTTATTTAAACTTTGCACACACTCACCCTTAAATCGGTCACTGCGTTATGGATCCTTCTCTCACCGTCATCGTAGAATAACTGAAACGGGGTGATGAGAGGAACCTCTAAGGAATGAAAACACTGTCAAGCACATACATCATGGGCTATATAGGGTCAAGGGTTAATAACGACAGACTGCGAGCAGTCGCACTTTAATTCACGTTATTTGGGATGGACGGCACACCCACCAGCATGCTCGGTCCAGTTCATGCTGCAATGTGCTGAGGCCGCTGCCATGTACACAGGCATGAAGGATGGGTGGCAAAATGTTCTGCTGGAGAGAGGTGGCACTGTCGGACACCGACGTGTTTTCTATTTTGGGGGAATTGTGATTATAAAATGTACCCGAATGTCAGACAGCTTTAATCAAATACATTATAAAAGGCATGTGCGTTTTCATGCAAAACCACTACGTTGAATTGGAAACTCACCGAAAATCTCTCGTCCACATCCATGTTTTTAAAACTGTAGAAAGAATGCTTTCTGACTGAGACACAACTTCACCCCAAAAGGTCAACAACAACAATCGTTCATTACTGCGCGGCGTGCAAGATAACAATGTTAATGTGAGAGTTAGCGCCCCTGCCGGCACAATGTATATACATGTGTAGATCCTTTTGAATCAGAAAAATCGCTGATTAGGTCGTTTTATAAGTTCGTTTTACACTCTATGAAACAATAGGCTAAGTTGCATAAATATACATACCAAAAGCTTTAGAGCCATATAGACACTCATATGTTAGCAAGTTAGCAAACTAAATCCTACAAGCCACCAGGAACCACAAGGCAATTTAAACTAGGGTTTTAAGGGGGTTTTGTAGAGTATGGTGACATTTAGTAAGACATTCACTGGGTAATTTCCACTGGCACAAAGGCCCTCAGGCATAGCTTTTATGCACAACTCAACCATCTTGCAGTCAATTAAATTAATTAGGTAATGTAATCCCTGCCTAATTATTTAATTAGAGTAATATAAATCCTAATTTCTCTGCAATGCAAATACATATGGCAATCTATAAGGGTGTGTACACTTAATGTAAAAACAAAAAATCAGTGCAGTGATGTTTATTTATGATGTACTTTGTCATATGTATCATCATATAAGATCAATAACATATAGGATGTTATAGCAAAGTTTACTAGTGTGGAATATTCCGTGTGGTCACACTTGGTGGCCAAACGTTTGGTCATTGCCATGCAGACGAACACCATGGTCACAGCCTTGAGACCCGGCTCCTCTTCCTCTCAAGCACCGAGCGCGGCCCACACACCCGCACCGGAGGCCTCCCTGGGAGAGCGACGGCGCGGCGCGGCCACATTTCCTGGAGTAGCTTTAGCCGCTTGTTGAGCAGAAAACGTACGGGTGTGGACTGCCGGGTAGCGACACTGCAGGGTGAGCCTGAGGTGGCACGCACAACACTGACGTCAGCACTATCCAGGTGCATAAAACTAGCATCTTATTTCAAATGACATCAGACAGTAACTCAATTATTTTAGAAAAAAGAACATTGCATAAACTCATCACATTTCAACCAAAGCAGAAATGGCGGCAGAGGCCACTGTATTCGGCGTCAGCGTTACCGGGCAGTCGCCACACAGTTATGTCATTTAGCATAAGCGTTTATCCAATACTTACTTGTGTAACGTAGTGTTGTGCGGTAGTAATCCTCACTCTCCGACACCTAAAAAGGACGCTCTGGCGAACCCACAACCTTCTGGCTGGGAGTCCCAACACCCAGACCACTACCCCATCCTATACCAGACCCCTTGGTTTGGGACTAGAACCCAGAACCCATGAGTCAGGCAACCCAAAGGGCATAGTGTCTGTCCTTGAGGTGTCGGGGTGCAAGGTTTACATTACTGCACAACTTTGCCAGTTACATCAGCTGCACCCATTCCCTTACGGTCACAGGGTGAGTCAGGGGAGAACATTCTTGTGGTTGTGATCCCTGGAGACATGCTTCCTACCTGTAGGGTGAGTCTCTGTGTATGAGAGGAATACCCAGGGGCAGAAAGTCTTGCCGGTATGTCACGTGATTCTCGTAAAGCAGGAAGTCTCCCTCAGTCTGGAGACGCAGAGCAGCGCATACAGCAGAATGTTTCGGAACAAAAAAAATAATAAAATAAAGAGTTTGTTAGTACGCCAAAACACACTGTCACGGTTGTACCACAGGTGCCGGGGCTGAAGCTGAACAGGGCCCTGACGCTGTCCGTCTCCACGGGAACGCAGGCAGGGTCTGATAGGGTGGTGCGATTGGGCCGTGTGGGCGGGATGGTGTGGGTGGTGTCAACTATTACAACCATCCGTCCCTCTGGCATGCATGCTATTCAGGAAGGGAACACAAATAGGCTGCATTCAGTCAGGATTAGGTTTCCACGTGAGATGTGGCCTGTGCTGTGATTAGATACGCTTGACGGGAACCGCCGTGTGTGTGTGTGTGTGTGTGTGCGTGCGTGCGTGCGTGCGTGCGTGCGTGCGTGCGTGCGTGCGTGCGTGTGTGCGTGCGCCATCATGTACCCAGCAGCTCTCGAACAGGAAAAGTGCATTTGTGAACAAGATGATCCTCAACCTTCATTGAGTCCAAATCCACCACGGACACCTCCGCCACGGCGACGATGCCCCGTAGAGACACTTCCTGTGCAGGACAACAGAGTGAGCAGGACCTACGCTTGTGTCCACTGCAGTATAGCGGAAGGAAAAATGGAACAGATGTCCTCTGATCTATTTTCCCGGGTGGGACTTTTAATCCCTACCATTTACAGGAGCGTGGTTCCCCAACATTACACAGGAGTTATGCATTTGTGAAAGCAACCTCTGCAATTTAGCTAACCCCAAATTGACTACTAGTGAAATACACACACACACATATTTGTATAGAACTCAACAGGCCTGGAGATTAGCCATTACTTCCCTAACGCTTGATTAAAAGGAAACTCTTAGGGCTAACTGCCAGCTAAAATGCCACACGAATTAGTATTTGCACTACTTGGTAATACTGTTCTCGTTCTGTGGATGTAATGTAAGCAATGTGCAATGAACCTACTGTCTTTAATTAAGTGAAAATCGTTTCATCTTAGAGTGTATTGACATAACAACTGCATTAAAACAATGCATTCAGTGGGTTTCAATCTCCAGATAGTTCACATAGGGTTAAGATTATTAACTATGTTGTAAATCAAGAAGATAATAAGAATGAATAGACGAGAGAAACATATTTTAAAATTACCAAACACTAAATCCCAATTTCCCAACTTGATTCAGGGATTGGATTATTTACTCAGTCGCTTATTTCTGTGATTATAGCCAGGATATCTAACCAGGCTATGAGAGGTTCATAAAATAATTATACAATTTAAGTTTATAAACATTTGATCTTCCTTGCTTTAAATAAACATAACACACATTATGATGTTGTTGTTGTATCCCTGGGCGAGTCAAACGTTTTGATGAAGAATTGTATAACCAATAACTGCTATTTCTGAACTGGGTATTGTAATACATTAATGTTCTCCCCTTTCTGTTTTAATGTGCTCCATTTATTACATTTATGTAGTCTTTAAAGCTTTGCTTAAAAAAAAAAAAAGTTTTATCTCAAGGGACTTCTTGGTTAAATAAAGGTTAAATAAAAAAAAGAAATAGAGTAGGCTACTTACCTCATAAATCACTCCAAAGCTATAGAAGGGGATCTCCACGCTGTAGTAATCATCGTCCATCTCCATCCTGAAGTCTCCCATCTCTGCCAGCTCCCAGTCCAGTCTACGACCCCCCAGGAACAGGTCCCACCGCGGCTCGTCCTGGGCTCCGTAGTGCAGCACCACCAACAGGCCGCGCTCGGTACAGCGCCCCTCCAACTTCGCAGATTGGCCTACAGACTCTTTACCGCGTATACAATGCGTGTACAATGTTTAAGCCTACAAATGAACAACCTCATAATAGCATATAGCAAAGTTCACCCACAAATGTAACATATTAATGTAGCCTGTTGATATGAAGGTAAGGCGAAATTTAAGAGTGAATCAAATGAACGTTTAATTGGAAACTGCATTCCATGAGATTATTAGGCTATTGCCTAACTAGTGGTGAATTACATTGGTGTAAAACCATGTTGATAACAAATGAAGTAAACTTATAGTATGCTTAACTAGGCTACTCTAGTGTTACTGTGTGTCATAGGCTAATGGAAAGCAACCAGGCCTCCTCTTACTATTAACCTTACCAGGTGGAACAGGGCTGGCGATACTGACAGGTAGCCTTACGACATCAACACGATACGCCATATTTAAGCAAAGATATAAAGAAAGAAATCCACGAGCTGTCAGAATATATGCCATTGCTATAACATTCACCAAAACATTTGCAAAAGTAATCGTATAATGTAAGTGCACAGTAGGCCTAATGTTTTGCTACTTGGAATTAGCAGTGCGGTTTAATAACAATACGGTAACCAGAGTTGAGTGGTGCACCTGGTAAGTAGTCTACCAAGGTTGGGCTGCCGCGGTGATTTTATGTAAATATTATATCTAAACAGTATTATCCATACTTAATTCAAATATATAGTAGGATAACAAAATATTAGTTTATTCCTAAAATAAAATGCAGACATAATGGACTTGCTGTGATTAGCACAGTCTTACGTCGCCCCCTAGTGGGATGAACGTGAAAATGGGAAAAATGCTACAGTAAAATAGCCATTTGAGCATATTATTAATTAACTACAAATGAACAGTTAGTAACATATAGTGGCATTAGTTTACATATGGTAGACTCCCCCCCCATCATATTGCACATGCAATATAGAAGAAAGTCTAGTTATAACATAAAACATACTTGTAGTGTTGTACACTTAATTTCATTAATAATTCTGTAGATAAGTCGTTTTGTAATAATTATATGTGACCTGACACAATCCTCTCCCACTCCTACAAGCTGCCAAGTTGGACACACGTCATGTAGACCTTGTTTAGTCTCGCAGTCAGCCTTTACATACGTTCAGCACAGAGTTGCCTATGTGACATAGTGCGGATGAACGGAAGAGGCCGAGACTGTAGCCTGAAAATGTAACTGCTCCTCTGTAATCAGAGCTGTGTCTCCCCATGGCCCCATAAAGGAGAGCTATGTAGATACATCAGCAGCAAAGGTCACAGTGATTCACACATGATCTTGAAATCTAAAGCAGTCTACCTTGGTGTAGTTTAATAACAAGTTTAATAACACGTAGGCCTATATGTTGTCATTAGCAGACACTTTTCCCTTGAAGCACTCCTGCGTGTTGAGTGAACATTTACAGACGTCATGTTCTCAGTGCAGTATATTTATCTGTTGGAGTGCGTGCATAAGATACATCTCCACTGGGACTCAGGCCATGTCACTTGGGATTAGCGGTAACAGCTCTGAAGGTGTCCAGGGCACAACATGGGGTCAGCCAGTGTGCAGAGCAGGCACACTGGCACAATGACACACAGTGACTCAAATGGTAATTAGACCGTCTTCTTTGCCAATGTGTAACATTGGGCTGCATCACAACCTTCATCATGTAAATAGGAAACCAATGTCTGAAAGGTCAAATGAGTTGTTATGGCATGTCATCGTTTGAGTAATGGCCATTTCACGCAAGCAAATTCGTTGTAAACAGTATGTGGACAGAACATAGACCGGTAAAACCAATAATAATAATAATAATACACATTTTCAAGGACATCTTACATTGCAAATAGGCAAATACAAAGATATAAAACATTTGGCTGAGACATAAACTATAACATTTGACCAATGCAGGAATATACATTCTAGAAACAAGACATATTTAAACCAAAAAGATTTGGTAAATAAATAAAAAATAAACAAAATAAAAGAATAATACATTCTTGGTGGGAGGGGAGACGAGCAGATACGCAGTAACAAACTAGAGAATGAACAATCCTCCTTAAGCAGGGATTTATCAGCAGCCTCCTTCGTGGCTTCAAGGAACCTTTTCAGTTACTATGGACGAATGCAGTTTGTTATGTGAACAGCAGGGAAGCAAGTAAAATGACCTTTGCTTGGAGCCTTTCTTCACAGCTAAACACCCCTCGCTTCCTCGTTATCCATCTGTGGTCACCCTCTTTGCCCCAACCAATCACATTATTGTCTTAGGAACATTTTAAGAGGGAGGAAACCCATTTATTTGACAAGCGGCCGAAATGGGGTTTTCTCATGAGGGTGTTGGGCGTCTTCCTTAGAGATAGGGTGAGAAGCTCAGCTATCCGTGAGGAACTCGGAGTAGAGCCGCTGCTCCTTTGTGTCGAATGGAGCCATTTGACATGTTACGGGCATCTGGTAAGGATGCCTCCTGGGCGACTCCCTTGGGAGGTGTTCCAGGCACGTCCGGTTGGGAGGAGGCCTTGGAGAAGACCCAGGACCAGGTGGAGAGATTATATCTCCACAATGAGCTCGATAATGTGGCTTGGGAAAGGGAAGTTTGGGGTCCCCTGCTGGAGCTGCTGCCCCTGCGACCCGACCACGGATAAGCGGATGAAGATGGATGGATGGAAACCTATTTGTCAGCTCAATGCACATCACACATGGCCATCATGGGTGTGTTTTATACAGTAGGATACGTTTTTTTTGTCTTGTACCGTATCGGAGCTCGGCTGAAGATGACCCACTCCCAGGCATGGGTCCTTTTGCTGACCTCTGCTTCTGGACGGTCCACACTGTTCCACACAGACATTTTGTCTGGACCACTTAGAGAAGACCCCACAAGAGACAGGGTGAGCAGTACACTGTTCATGTTGGATAGTATTAAATATAAGGACCCCCCCTCCCCCCTCCTCCTCTTTAAAATGTAATCTCCATATAGGAACTTCTCAGTTGTATTTTAACTTTTTATATTGCAAATCTCATTGTCAAACATGGTGCTTAAAAATTAAATTTAAACAGGCATTTGATTTTTTTTTAAAAATCTAATTGTTTTAAGAATATGGAGACGGTTATATACTGTATATATTTTTTAACATTTATTAGTGATGTTTACCACCACAATTGTTTACCACAATTACCTCACCTGCTTACAGATACTCTTAAGTATAAGTATGCGTCTGAATTGGTGGCTGCGAGAGAAATTGAGGTGCTACCTGAGCCAAAGGAAGAGTCGGGCAGAAGCAAAGAAGCAGCCTGCAGGCAACTATTTCGTTCCCAAGGGGAGCGCAAGGCAGACTGCCGGAACTTATTTTGGAAGACGTTTACCTCATGTCAATGTTACTGACGTTCTTCCCTGGAGAAACTATATTTTAACAGCATATTTTGCCATGATTGAAAAGTTACAATTTAAAATCATGCTGTTTATATATTGTTTTAAAGAGATTCTCGTATGTAGGGAAATATTATGTAGGGCAATATTACTTAAATGTACTGATTATATTATGGATAAATTAAAATTATTTTCCTTCCCTCCCACCATCCCTTTAATACTCATGTTTCATACAGTTTTCAAAAGACTCGTTTTAAAAACAAACATAGGCCAAGAAAAAAACAAAACAAAACACGAGTTTGCTGAAAAACTTACATTTTAATAATATTGTTTCAATGTACTACAATCTGAATAAGGACAAAAGCCACAATTGCGTTTACATGCGCACCTTCTCAAAATGACAAAATTGACCCTACAGTATAAAGTCACTGTACAACATCCTGAATATATCAATGGACAGACATTTTGCTGCCGTGCCGTAGGCGCTTAAATACCAACCTGCATTTACAGACGACTTGTCGGGTCATTTATCGCTAGAATGAGCTAATCTGGTATCATGGCCAACACTTCACAGCAATTTTCCAAAACGTGTAAGCCGTTTAAAAGACCCAGCAAACAAGAGAAATGTAGCATGACAAAAAAGCAGAGCTGTCACTCGGAGAAACTCTATTCTGACAGTTGGTATGAATGACAATTTTAAAACATCAAATGGTAGAAAATAAATGATTAGCATCCAGTTAACTCAATAACAAATTGGGGGAAAAGGATTAACATTGACATTGATGAAATAAATTAACAGATAAAAAAGAAATGCAGTTCACGTGATAAGTTCAATGTCAGTCGTGCATTTCTGCATCATCAGCAACAGATTCTGAATATCAGGGACAAACCTGAAGTTGAATGAAATCCTCGAGGTAAGGTTTTAAAACTGTCAGCCCTTGGTGCCATATAACATTAGGACGAAAATACAAGAGGTTAAACAAACATCAAAGGACAATATAAATACTGTATCTCCAAAGTCTCAGATAATATAACTAAATTGGCCAAAAACAGTGCACAGATAAACTCTACACAAAACAAAATAGGATGTTTTAGGGGCCCTGAAAACATTGTCAGAAAAACCCTGTTTCCTTGACAGTGGATATAATTTGACTTCATTGCACCTTCATCTTCAACATTAACAGTCAAGTATTAACCAACATCAAATATTCAAAACGATTTAAAAATAATAAGCGCATTGCGTTGCCTTGCACACCAATGTTTTGATGACGTTAAATTGGCGCGTGAATAAAAAACAATGGGATATGGTTGTTGTTATGCGTTTTATGTACTAGCATTCAGTTAACCCAAAAATGTCAGGTTCATAATACATTCCCTCTGTACTTTCTACTCTTACAAGGCTATTCACCGCAATAAAAGCACACGCTCACCAACACAACAAACCGACTAGCTTTATAAAACAAACGGATTTGTACAGTCACAGTTAGCATTATTGTGTTATGTGCTTAAGTATACTTTACAACGGAGCATGTTCCCCACTAGAATGTACATCTTCGTCTCCTAATACACACTTTTCCCATTATTAGATTTAGATTATTGTGTGACTTGAATGTTCTGGAGAAATTCATTATTTATCTTCAATACATTTCTGGTGATACTGAGCTGTTTACACCACAACACTCATTTGTGTTAAAGTGAATGGTAACTAGGCCCCACTGCCTGCAGGTTAGGACCACTGTATACATGTTTTACTAATGCAGCATTAGCAGGTACTTAAAAAAAGTTTTACAGAGGCATCTGGAGTGGTGGTTGCTTGGGAGTGTAAATATTGTCATTTGCCTGTTAACAAATCAGTTGCTCTATGCAAAACACAACCACTAGATGGAGACAAAGTATGGTGTACATTAATGGCTAGCACAACAAACTCCTCCACTACACAGTAACATGAAAAACAGCAAAGCAAAAATCTGTGACACAGGAGGACAAAAAATAAAAATATATCGGGACATGACAGCATTAGCCCTGATTATAAACCTTGAAAATACAGTTCCCTTGAATGGATCAACGACCTAGCTTGCACTTTACTGACACTAGACTCCACGCTGGGGCCAGCAAGGGTGCTTGGGAGGTTCGGCGGATGGAGAGCAGACGGCTAGCAGTCGGTGGAGATCTTGGCAGACAGGTCCTGGATGCGACGGGCGCTGCAGGTCTTACACAAGATGTGGCCGTCTAGAGGGTAGCAACCACGGCCTTCCCCTTCTGACGACAGCAAAAGGCCACACTCCTGTAGGACGAGAACATCATAAAGCCCCACGGCTGAGCTGCTGGTATGGCTAATCAGGTAGCACATAGCAACGTATTTGTTTAGTTAACCATCTTTATTTTAATGTTATATTATATGAACAAACACTAGTAGAGCTCTCTATCATTGACACATTTCATACAGACATCTGTATTGAGTAACTAGAAATCAATCGATAAAATGTTGTATACCTGCTGTAAGTATATTAACTTGTTATAAATGAAGAAAATAAGGTGAGCACTAGTGTGTCTTCAATATATAATAAGAGTCCTTCTGGTAGCAGGTTGAAATAAGAGAGCATACAGCAAAATGTTCGGCATAATGGAGCAGCACCTTAGACTCGCGGTGTTCCGGACAGAATCGGGCGTGCAGCGACTTTAAACAAGGCTCCAACGAGAACCAACGAAGCAACAGTTAATTGCATCAGTTGGCAACATTTTCAGCTTTGACTGACAAAGTATTTGTTTAATTATAGAAAATTGACCGCTTCCACCACCGTGAATAAGTGAAAAACATAACAGGCACCATTATGCAGAATTACAATTCACAGGAAGTTTTGACTAGCACGACCTCTGACCCACTCACCTCACAGACGTAGCAGTTGACATGGAAGCTGCGGTCCAGAGCTACGATCCTGACCGTCTCCTCCTGGCCTGGCTCGGGCATAATGGCCTGACCACATACAGAGCAGCGAGGAGCAAACTTCCTGTCAAAACACCCGGGAAAATAAATAGTTATATAAACAAATGAGAGTACGTCACATATCTAACAGCTACGGTGCTGTACAAGTACTTCAATCGTTGCTGCGGTAAGCAATGATGGCGAATGATAGCCCATAGGGTGCTCCCTCAGAAGTTCCGCCCCCCAAATTAGACAGGCATTGCAGAGGCTAGGATAGTGTTGTGCGGTGCGGTCGGCACCACATTATGTTCATATTTACAGAGCCACGGCTGTGTAGAAATGCTGGATTATCTAGTCAGCGCGCACACAGAACGGACAGCTAATGGAGGAGATATGTTACATTTGACAAAAAGGTACAAAAGGTCATATAATCAATTGCCCCACCTTTAAGGCTTTCACCTCAAGGTGGCCTGCATTTCAACATAAGGGCAATAGGATGTACAAATGCACTCACTACATCCGTCATTACTGTATTGTTTACAATATCGTAGGTGTCATTACATAAATCACACTCTGCAATAGAGGCCACAGTCCAGTGGCCGAGATGTTAGCCCGATGTAACCAGGCCCGCGGCGCCCGAACACGCTACTATGCCCAGGGGACCCGCTGGGACGAGATGCGGGCAATAAGCGGGTGTGCGCCGCACCTGTGGAAGTCCTCTATGCAGTGGATCTGGGAGGCGGCGTCCACCGTGAAGGGCACCCCGTCCAGGCAGCAGCCGCACACCACGCAAGTGAAGCAGCGCGGGTGGTAGGCCTTGCCCATGGCGCGCAGGATGCGGTCCAGGATGGGCCTGGAGCACTTGGAGCAGCGCTCCAGGGTGCTCTGGGGAGGAGGGGGAAGGGGGGGGGGCAGAGCAGAGGGACCAGAGACATCACCAGGGGAGGACACACTACGCACATAACACCTGTGTTGCCACAGCAGGTCAGATGTATTTATACAGCCCTTAATTCATCACAGTACAGTCCCGTAAACCTGCTCCTCCCCTCCGGACCAAGGAAAACCTTCTGGACCTTTCCGACCTGTCAATCACGCGTCATTAATAACAAATCAGATTACCGGATTTTCTTTAGCAACGCCTGACGTCCCACAAACAAAGCAGCTGATGTTCCACAATTATACAGTTTTTAGTCAGACTACTACACCATGGGTTAGATTAACGCTTAGCACCTGTTTTTCACAGGGCACTATAACGCTAAATAAATGCTTGGGCACCCTTAGAAATTTGTCATTTGATGATCTATGGGAACGTGCAATGCCAACGAGATCTCAGAGTCAGACTATAGTGTACGGTGCCATACAGCAGGGAGCTCGTCCTCTTTTCAAACCAGAAAACACAGTATCGGTGGATTAAAAGCTAGTGGGAGACGTCTGAACTGAACAACAATCAAACACACGGCGGGATTAATTAAAAGGTACGGTAAAATAGCGTAAAATATGCATTTGCCTTTAGCAACGTAACCGTACCGGTACTGGCTATGTGCTTGGCCAGAATAGCATCTCACGTTGTGAATACCGACAGGTAGCCTACAGTATGTCCTTGCCTAAAGCAGTAGACAGACAGAGTGGCACGGTAGACACATTTGGCAAGAACAAGATGTACACTGCAATATTAGGAACACGAGACAGAATAGAATACACTGTCCCACAAGCTACAAAAGGAACGTGGGGGAACATTCGCGGGAACATTCGCAACCTTAACCAACCGGGAAGGAAGGGGGGGGGGGTTACAGTCCAAGTCGAAACGGTCTAGTGGTGCCCATAGGGCAATAATAATGAGCAATTATACATTGAATGAAATGCATCACATTGTGTAGTAAATAAGAGATAGCCACGCCCAGGGGCGGGTCCGTGTTGGACAGCTGACCCACATGGCTCTGAGCTGACAGTACCCCGCTGCTGTAACCCAGGGAAGGGGGCCGTACTCACAATGTAACAGCTCTCGCAGTAGCTCTTCTTGTCCAGGGCGTAGAAGGGCTGGCCTCGGAGGCGGGCGTGGCACGTGACGCAGGTGAAACACTCCACGTGGAACACCTGCTCCATGGCGATGCAGCCGCTGCCGTCGCCGAGCACGTTGTCCCCGCAACGGGCACAGCGGCCTGCCGACGGAAGGTAAGATTAAGACTATCAAATGTGTTAAATATTAAACATTCATTTGGCCACAAGGGGGCAATGTAGAAAAAAATATATATTTTATGTTTTGATTGACTAAGATCGCACCAAAATATTCCTCTGTAGGGGGGTGGTTCATATCGTACACCAGCTTCTTGGTGAGCCGGTCCAACTCCTCTTCAGGCCGGGTTGGTGCTGCCCCCTAGTGGCAGAACGAAGGAAACAGGTTAATTAGCTGGTACTTGTAGGCACGTGTTCGTATGTATTACGCTCAGTTACGCTCTACATTCAGCCATTCTCCACGCCTCCCGCCACGTGCACTTTCATGCATAGTGCACGTTTCCAACACACTGCAAGCTGAGGGATGAAATGTGGTGTGTACCTTTAAAGTGTAACGTCACCCCCAGCTCCCAGCCTGACCCCAACCACTGCACAGGTTTGGACAACGCTTAAGTGCAGTCGAGGAGCCGAGTGAGGGGAGGGGCTGAGAGGGGGACCCCCGTTAACATTCGACAACGTGCCAGAAAAGAGACGTGTACGGCCATTATCACCCTATCAAAAGCAGCTTCATTTGAATTAGAATGTGAATTGCGTCAATACTGACGCGTCTCACCACAGTTTAGTCTTATTATTTAGCCTGCAGCTTAAAAAAAAACACATTTTAAGGTGCAGTTACTCTTTAAAGTAAGAGCACCCAGACCCCCCCAGCGCCGCACATACCCTGTTAAATACAGGGAATGAGTTTGTCACTATATGTATGTGACAACGTACCTTAACCCCTGAGTGACAGCCCCCCCCGTCACCTTGTTAAGCTGGTAAGCGGGGCCCTGGTCTGGCCTGGTCCCTGAGTGAATGCTCTCCGTGCCTCCCTTGGTGCTGGGGCCCTCTTGGTGCTGGTGCTGGGGGTACCAGCCCTGGGGGGCTGGGGCCCGTGAGGCTGGGCCGGCGGCGGCGTGTGGGCGTGGCGGGGGCGGGGGCGGGGCGTAGGCCTGCTCCGCCTGCCTCCCCGTCTGGGAGTAAGTGACGGGCTGAGCCGTCTTCACCTGCACGCTGAAGCGGGGCCCCGTCGGGGTGGAGGCCGTGCTGTAGGAGGCGGGCACCGGCTGGGGGTACGGCGTGGGGGCCGAGGCAGAGGAGGCAGTGGTGGCGTAGCGACCCTGCTGGCGGTGCTGCTGCTGCTGCTGGTGGTGGTGGTGGGAGGGGTACTGGGGAGCTGGCTGCTCCGCCGGGTACGGGGGAGCCTGGTGGTACTGGCTCTGGGGGTGGGAGGGGTAGCCTGTGGACGGGCGGCCCTGAGGGGGAGCCCCGCTCTGGGCTGCAGGCAGGTAGCGGTCCCCTGAGAGGTGGTGGTTGTAAGGCACGTTGTCGTACAGCTGCAGGGAGCACAGGGGTCGGCCAAACTTTATTAGCAAAACATTATTAGCATACTATTAGTAGTATACTATTAACCAGACATGACCTGCAAAACATTATTAGCATACTATTAGCAGTATACTATTAACTAAACATGAACTGCGAAACATTATTAGCATACTATTAGCAGTATACTATTAACTAAACATTACCTGCAAAACATTATTAGCATACTATTAGC
>JAODLL010013974.1:4981-15065 GCA_026546735.1 Forbesichthys agassizii | reverse complement strand
AACATTATTAGCATACTATTAGCAGTATACTATTAACTAAACATTACCTGCAAAACATTATTAGCATACTATTAGTAGTATACTATTAACTAAACATTACCTGCAAAACACTACTCGCTATGGAGCTAGAATGCATTTAAAATGACAATGTAGTTTAGCAGATGCTTTCCTCTAGACTATTCTGCATGTTCACCAACACACATATGTTGCCATTTGCAATGGCTGACTCTCACACCTGTGTGCTGTCATGAGGGTGGCTGTCCAGGTCTGCCAGCATACAGGTCAGTGAGTCGATGTCGGCGTCGATGTTGGAGTGGCCCACGGCCTTGTCGGAGCCACGGTACTGAAACACAGCACGCTTTATCAGCAACGGAACTTTCATTAAAACTAACTGTGCAACATTTGAATGAAATAAATATCCTCGCTTGAGTTGTGTCCACGGTATCCCCCTTGTGGTTGAAACAAGCATTACAAAAACAAGTGAGGCATAAACAGAGCAAGGGAAGCCGTTGATTTTTTTTTTTTTTTAAAGTGTACGTTTGTGTAGCGGTGCTTATTTCCCAGTGCTGATATTTGAAGTTGCCAGATGACTATTATGTTACGCACAGTACATGAGGGAGAAAGTGACATGCCTACCATTAGCTCATAGCTGTCCACGTGAGGGCTCCAGTTGCGGTCCTCTTTGGGTCCTTGAGGCGGAGGGTAATAATGATCGCTGGGAGTGTGGTGCAGGGGGCCACCTTGTGGACACGGAGACAAGTTCGCATTAAAAACCCTGTCACTTAAGACACGTGCATGTCACACTGTGCATGGATGTGCATCCTAAGGTTAAAAAAAAAATTTAACTTTCAAAAAGAAAAACTAAAATTGTTTTACTCAAAATATAACATTGTAATTTGTAATATTCTACATGTCATGCTCTAAACAATAATATAGTGTGTGCGTGCGTGCGTGCATAAACATCCACCAATATCAGCCGGCCTTGCATTCCATCTGTACCTGTGTGTCCGGTAGCCATGTACCGGTTGCTCATTCCTCCAGCCCCCGGCCCTCCGTTCTGGTCGTACAGACCATAATTGGGCCGGGGGTCGGCGACGCCCTTCTTGTTCGGGGCTCGGTAGACGGCTCCTCCGGTGTGGGACATCTGTGGCACGGCTCTCTCTGGGCTGTCTAGTGTTCTGGGGGGCAGCCAGGTGGGGCCGGACATGACAGGCTGCTGAGGTACGGGAGCAAACGAGGGCCGCTTTAGAGCCTTTGGGCTTACACACGAGCCTTGATTAGAACACTGGTCAACACTGAAATCATTACAGACTTAAAAAGGCCCTAATCTGTAGTATCTTAGTCTTAAACACGAATATAACCATGCGTGCTTTAAAGATATTTCATATAGAGAGTCATATTAGTGTTGAGCACGTACAAATTTATAAGAAATTACTAATTTTATTTCAGTAACATGACTTTTGTAAAAATGTGTTGACCAGTGTAATTAATATAATGGCATTATGCTGCATTTGTTCCATTTAGAATAGTGTTTGCTTATAATTGCTGGTATATGACCTGTCCAACTACTGACAAATGCACTACATGTAAGTCACTTTGGATGTAAATGTAATGTAATTAATAGGGTGTTGTGCATTCGTTTTGGCCACAAGGGGGCAATAGCTGAATATTAATTAGGACAAACTTGCATACTGTGCGATAACAGCTATCAATCTGTGACAAGGTCTTAAAATGGATGCCTTATGGATAAATTACATCATCAGGTACTATTCAAATTGACAACATGTGTTATGCTTTGACAACCCTGCAGAAGAACTGTTATGGAAATACCCTGCCCGGAACAGGACGTTTAACACACATGTTGCACTGATAATAGATAGAAGAAGTAGCTGTATTGTATATGTATTGGCTTGCAAGTTAAACCATTAATGTATTGACTGTGTAAAGAAAGTACAATTCTCCAACGTGTGTTCTTCCAGTTCAAATTATTTAAAGCCGTAGATAGGTAGAAACAATATCACACTAGCTTCTATCATTATATCTTTTCAGGGAATAATCCAGTCAATATAGATACATTTTCAACTTCCTCCCAAATCAACATGATAACACACTGCAACCGCTAAGAGTTTATGTTATCAGACGCCAATGTAAGAAGAAGAATGCTTCTCTTATGTTTCCCATGACAACTAAACACACAGATGTAACAACAGTCAACTTGCAGGAAAGGACTAGCTATTCCCCGAGGAATGGGATTTTCCAGCTGCGTTGCACAAGGTTCTAAAACAATGTATGTTTTTGCGTTGAGATACACATATCCAAGAGATCCACACACACACACACAGTTGTATTTCCATCTTGCCAGCCAGGTATTACAATAGTAATTGTCCCTGGCTATTAACAGTTCAGTAGTATCAATATTTCCATTTCAGTTGGAAACAAATACAAAACAGGAAACTGATATGCATCTGTGTACACACACACACACACACACACACACACCTGGCTCATAACAATATCACACATCCTCTTGGGGATAAATAACACTGTCATGGACAGGTGAGCTTCAGCTGTTAACAAACACCATGCAAAGATGCTGACTGCGTTAAATACTCAACAGTTTAGATTGCCGACCAATAAATGTTGTTTGCCCACTACAGCAAATCAGCTCAAAATGGTAGCCCACTTTTGTTGATTATATGTGGCTCATGAAATTGGAACAATGTGTGTAAAATGATTCTAATGTTGGGTGAGAGTGGTGCATTCAATAAAGAATACATTGTTATAGTTAATATTAATTAAACAGTTTTAGTAGTAGTGTCACTCCTCTAAATCATAAGTCATTAACTTAACTGTCGTTGACAATCAATGACAATGCAAAACAATGCTTTGACCTCTGCTCTACCATACCAGTTTTGAACCGGTCATAAATCGGTGGAGCACACACTAAAGTCAGAGGATGCAGTGCCAGGTTATGCAGCAGGCGTCAGCTTTATCGTAGCTATTTGCAAAGGTTACTCCTGTGGTTTTGCAAAACAGGGAACATTTGACATGTTATGACATTTGATGTGTTATTATTTGTCAAATGTAACAACAAACATAAGTGGATTGAAGCTACAAGCTTCACCAGTTGGCTAGCATTAAAAAAAAATTAAGACATTTAAAACATAATTTCATACCTTTCACTTTGTTGTGGTTTTTCTTCCATTCAATCCCATCTAAAAACAAAAGACCATTGTCAAAACAACGAAACGATGCGGCACAAGTGTGCTGGCATAGCGCCAGTGTGGTTACAACACTGTGCAGCAAATTGCAGCATGTCTCTAGTCTACATATTTACTACAGTAGGGTGAGAAGTTAGCATTTATTTTCTAACATTCTGTCAATCCATGTGTCGTGCCGACATTGCCCCCCTACGCCGAAATGTACTATTTACCTAACATTACACTGCGAAGTGCTTCTGCGATCAGCTAGTCTCGTCGAAAAAGAAGTAGCCTATGTAGAAAAATGAACAGTTTCCGTACAACACCCCTTCCAAATCTGACCATCCTCGCGTCAGAACTGTGTAAAATAAACAGCTTAAAAGATCTAACAAGTATAATGAGGGCTAAATTGCAATAATTAACTTTAATGACACGCTTGTTTACTTATTTGATGAGATAACTCGAGCTAAGCTCGGATCCAGGCTGCAGGCTACTTGAATAGCATAGCCTAGATAGAAAACGCCTGACGCGCAGTTTACAGTAGCCTGTATGCCTAGAACCAAGAGAACAAAAACGCGTCTAACTTGCCACATCCAAAGGCGAGTATGCGTTATTCCCGGGCAACTTGAATTCTTTAGCGTTATATTTGTTTTCGATAACCTACTTTCTCGTGGATCGGATCCTGAGTTTGTCACGGGCCTTCGGTTTGCCACAACCTACAGTCGTCACCGCATTCCAAACTCGTGACGTAGCTGGCTGTCTGCGGTCATGAACTGTGCTGGCTCATTGGCTTCTTGACATGGAAAACGCAGTTGCTTTACCGCGATGCAAAGTATATAATTACACTGCATGAAACTAGCCTATTTACTAATATATATTTGTAGACGTCTGCCATTTCTGCTTATCGTAAAGGAATTCAGTAAAATAAGTTGTTGCCGACATTAGAGGTCTATTATCTCACAATTTGCATTATAGGTAAAGCGGTCTATTGTTCATTGGCACAATACATTATTAAATGATCTGATCTGAACTGACTTACATGATTCACGTTACAATCAAATATAACAGTCTCTTACATAAATATTTCTGATTTCTTAGAAAAGCATCCTATCTACTGTTAGTGATTAAAGCTACTCGCGTACTCACTACATAATGTGTTGGTTATCTGAGGGCATGTACAGTAGGTCAAATGGGATCCATGAACATACTTATTTTGAGGCCTTGAAAACAAAGGTAAACTGTAGCCTACTCCCACCCTGCTGTTCCATGTCTCTGCAGAAGCACGCTATACTGACAACCCCCCACATGTATTTCCATATACTTCAAAGGGACTTTTCTGAAAGTAATTCATTCCCACCCCATCCACAGAGGACAAACAATTTAGGCTAGTCTCTGGGACAAATCCAACCTCCTCCTCCTCCTCCTCTTTCCTTCCCATAGTGTTTGTCCTTATATGTCCGCAATCCTCTGCAATCGCAGGAAGACACCGTTTATGTGCTTCTGTTGTGTTGTGCTGCTGCAACCGGTTGCACTAAGGCCCGATCTTGTCAACAGCATGGCACCCTACAGCTGTTGAACGCATATGTATGGCTTCGACACATACCGGTACATTAGCAAAATTCAGCTGTGTCCAAGCAAGTAGGAAACCAACATTACAGCCTATATTTAATGTGTTCCGGTCCTGGAGACATGGCAGAGTTGTCCCTGTGTGAAAACAAATAGATTTTCATCCTTACAAATGATTGATAAGATCTTTCTTATCTTATCTTATTTTACATTTCACCTCAGTTGAACTTTGCCCTTGGAGTGACTTAAAAAGTACTTAGAATCCCCTTTGGAGGTGTCATTGGCATATATCTGGTATCACTGTGACAGAAAAGAGATATAAAGGAAGATATAGAAGTTGAATCTGCGTTCAAGAGGCTCAGCCACCAGTGGTTGCTTTTGATGGGCATTGATAGGAGGACTAAAATGCAGGAAGCCTCGATTAGCCTGGCCATGCCAAGGGGACACACTTAATGGCTTCCGCCCTTTGCTTAGCCTGTTTAGAAATGTTCACACCTTTTTCTCAACCGCTCCCCACCACCCCTCCGCCCAGCCCACCCTACCCTCCCCCAACCATCCCTCCACCCACACCACCCTCCCCTAAAACTCCCCATATCCGTTTTTCTCACAATGCCTGGAAGTAGCCGAGACCCACATCTCCCTCTCTGTTTTCTTAAACGCTGTTTTCCTTATTTTTTAGTTTCTTTCACAAAGCACAACAATTGAGCCTACCCCCACACAAACAAAACAAAACAAACAACACAAGCGACGTGCACACGCGCTCAACACCCCTGGTGAATGCTCTGCTTCCGTTTCACATTTCAAAGGACTCATAGCCAAACATGGTCATGTTGTCGGGGCATGTTATTGTACATAACACGAGTAGGGTCATGACACTTTAATAAACAGCCTGCTGTGAATCCAAAGGTTTATTTTGTGCTCTTCATGAGTAATGCATTTTATTCATATAATAAATAGGTGAGTTTTTTCCCTGTGAGAGATACAGTGCTTTAATGTAAAGTAAAAACAATTCATGGTGCATTTTTTAGGGATGGCAGCGATACGATACTAAGATCGGAAGTCGGTCCGATACTGACTTAAATAGCTGGATCGGAATCGGTGACAATTGAACAGTTGTAATCGATCCATCGGGCTAATCCAACTAAATGTATTTACACACGTAGGTCTACTGTCAAGCATCAGCCATGTCTAACCCACCCAGGCCACACTATCAGCAGCAGGTTTCTAAAATGCATCTAAGTCCTAAAATAGAGATTGGCTGTCATTTACTTTGCAACTTAACTTAAAACCTAATTAAACACTGGAATCGGATCGGTACTCGGTATCGGCCAATACATAAAGTGCCGGTATCTGTATCAGTATTGGGACTGAAAAAAATTGATTGTGCCATTCCTACATTTTTTCAGCTCCTTAATTGGTCGTCCCGTGTCTTCTTCCCCCATGAATCCAAAGCTGTCCCGAGGATGAGGTAACGTTTTGCTTGATATTCTTAGTTATTGGTGACCTTTGACCTTGACCCCTTCTCCCCATAACCCCATACAATCCGCCCTGGTCTCCTGTGTGGCTGGACGGTTTTATTATTGACGGATGTCCTGCGCAGGCGTTTGTGTGTGTGGGTGTGTGTGTGCGTGTGCGTGCGTGTGTGTGTGTGCGTGTGTGTGTGTGTGTGCACGCGTGCGTGTGAGAGAGAGAGTCAGTTCCTGCACATCTGTCTGCTGCATTTCTAACCGCTATGGGAGTTGGGGTTGTTTTTCACAATCAGGAGAGGGTATCCTCTTGATTTTATGGGACTGAACGCCCCTATTCCATCCCTCCTTCCTTCATCTTATTTCCACTACACATCAGCCATCCCCTCAGGCAGCCAGCCTGCAGGTTACGCAGAACCGATCCATACATTTACGGGACTTTTCCCACTACTGCAGTCACACATGTTTGTGCATGTACATTTGTGAATGGTTAAGTATGAGTGTTTAGCCGCTTTTACGTATAGGTATAAGACATTCTGAAGAAAGCTGTTTATGTTTTAACTCAATCAAAACAATTGTCCCTTCAATAACACAGGGTGCTCCCTCAGGAGATCTGCCCCACGCATTGGAAACGCATTGTGAAGGCTATGATGTTGTTATGTGCAGTCTGCACCACATTGTCTGTGTGTGTTCCTCTTTATGGAGTAAGTGCTATGTAGAAGTACTGCGTTATGTTTTCAGCATGCACAGATGGCGAACCACAAGGAGCTTATTGACAAAAATGGTATTAGCTTACAGTTGCTTAGTGTACCCTTTTATAGCGCAAAGCAACAGCATACTGTGGGATTTATTGGATTGGCCTATACATTATGTTTACTTTACTGGCAGTGCATTGTGAGAAAATACTGTATAGCGATGCATTGTAAAAGACCCTCTCAGCCTCTCCACCAGTGACAAGTGCGTAGATGATTTGTGGGCAAGAAACGTTATTAGGTGTCAAAATAATGATAGCTTTCAAATGGATTGCAGTGGCGTCCTTTGACCAGAAGGGGCCACCATTATGCCAGGTTTTCCTTTACTTGAATGAATGAAATGTTGCAATGTTTTGCCATGTCCCAGTGAATGGATGGAATGTTCTGAGAGTTATGCATGGGGAGGCTACCTGTGTAGTGAAGAAGTATTCAAGAACAGGAACCACTGTGGCATCTGTCCAATACAGGGTCAAAGTTAGTTTATTTAACAAGTAGGTAGTGTTTCAGCTTCCGCTCAGATTGTTTCCTGTGTCCTGGAGAGGGTGAACAGATGAAAGCGTTGGTGAGGGATTCGGTTGGACGCGCTCCTGGAGAGCCAGGCACGTAGCTGGACGCCCCATGGGTCCCTTACAAATATATTTGTTCAGCGTGGCATGAAAACACAACTCGCTTTCCTGCCATTACTTTGCTGAGTGCTGTGCGGTTAGAAAAACTAATAGCCCACTAAAAATACTTGGAGCCTAGGGTCCGGGCCGAGGCTTTTTCCTGCTTTGCTTCCAGGCTACGCGTGGGTCGTTGAGGAAAGAGGAAGGAGGTTGTATCCCAGCTTCCCGAGAAACATTATAAAGAGCTCCCATCCTTTGGGCCAGCCCTCACAGACGGACCCAGAGCCGGTGAAGGCAGTGACTGAACCATAACAGAGACACCTTGTTGTTGGAAACTGACAGCGGAGGTTTGAAGTCAGCAAGGAGTACATTAGTTCTCGTCCCTGCTGGTCGGGGTGAGTTAGGGGAGGAAGGGGGAGTTTTTAAAAATGCTCATTGTTTTAATTGTTGTTGATGTTGTTTTGTTGTTTGTGTTTTTTATTTATTTAGGCTGAATCATTTTTATCATTCCTTGCTACTTTATACATTTGTTAATGAGGGGCGTTATTGCTTTGTCATTATTCTGTGGGGATAATGTAGACAATATTGGACATCTTAGTATTCCTTTAGTTAAATGAAGGAACCAGGTAACATATTACCAAGATCTCTATGGGGACAGCTCATGTGTGTTTTTATATAGGATTTTTCATCATTGGTTTTTCTTATTGTTTTGTTTTTTAATCAACTATTCATTTTGAATGACTTTGTTACATAATTTCTTCATGCGAAATGTTCATTTCACAGGTACGAGCAGGGAGCTGGTCTCACCTAACAGATGTGTCTGGGACACTCCTCTATATTTATTCTATTCAATAAACAAAGGTATGTCTATGTCAGGACACTTCATATGTCAAAAAACCAACCAGTCTCCAAAGACTTCAATGCTAAATTAAACTAATACTGTACACACGGTCTAATGTATGCACAATTCAATATTAAATTCACAGTACATGCTGATGACTTGGTTGAAATACTCAATAAATGATTCACACATTGACCTGTAAGATAAAATAACCCTTTAATGATCCCCGGGGTTGACATTCATGTGTCACAGAAGCTGATTTGACAGAGTATCGTCCTCTCTGTCGTAGCTAGGGCGGAGCATGTCGGAGGCCGTGAAAGGACACAGGTCTGACGGCAGGTGGGAGCTGTGTGCTGCGGCCCCGGCGGAGGGATACGTGAAGGAGTTCACGCGGCACTCCAACGACGTCCTGCTGAACCTGAACGAGCTGCGGCACCGTAACGTGCTGACGGACGCCACCCTGGTCGTGGGCGCGGTCCAGCTGCGTGCCCACTGTGCCGTGCTCGTGGCCTGCAGGTTGGTGCTGCGGAGGGCCATTTTGAATGTGATAATTAATAAAATTACAAAAAACAATGCACGCCTTTCTTTCTAGTAAGAAAGGAAAAGGAAATTTGGCGTTATGTTTATCATGAAACCAGATGCAAATCATTTCTTATGTTGCCTTATTGTATCATAGCAACACATGTATATTTTCATCAGTGCATGCAGTATAGCTTTCTTTTTCCCCCCACTGTTGCTTAATGTGTATGCTAGTGTTAAAAAGGCCCGGAAAAGAGCAAAATATTCTGTCCAGTTTTCCTAGTGTTAATTCATGTCCCCATTTCTGCTGTTTCTCTGACTCACTCACGGCTCCTTCATCTCTGCCATCCTGTTTTTGTTCCTACCCTTCACTCTCCGTCCATCTGTCCTCAGCTCACAATGTTTTCTCTTCTTTGCACCCCCTCCCCCTAATTACCCTTTTTCCTGTTTTCTACTAAGACCAGTCATCATCTTCGTTCCGCCATTTTGGCCGGATACAATAACGGACACTTATTGCAGTTTCACATCTCACCTTGAACCTCACCTTCCTCCTCCCCACTCCCACATTCCCACAGCGGCCTCTTCTACTCGCTCTACTCGCACCGCCTGCCGCCCCACAGCGACGGAGGTTGCTGCGGCGACCAAAGGCTGAGTGTGTCGCTTCCCGGCGGTCTGGAGCCAGCCTGCGTGTCCCTGCTGCTGGACTTCATGTACACCTCCCGCCTCCCGCTGACCACGCGTAGTGCCCCCGGGGTCTTGGCCGCGGCCGCCTACCTCCAGATGGACCACGTGGCCACCGCCTGCCGCGCCTTCATGCAGACGCACAGGTGAGGGCTGACATGGGGGTCAGGTTGGGGGCTGACATGGAGGGCTGACATGGGGTTCAGGTGGGGGGCTAACATGGCTGTTTATTACAGTTTGTCTGATGTAACCATAGACCTATATACATGGTTGTAACCAGACTAACAGAATGCACTTGCTGAATGGGGTTTGGACACACGTCAGTTTGCTTAAGAGTGATAGTAGTGTACTGTCCCTTTAAGAGTGATAGTAGTGTGCTGTCCCTTTAAGAGTGATAGTAGTGTGCTGTCCCTTTAAGAGTGATAGTAGTGTACTGTCCCTTTAAGAGTGATAG
>JAODLL010013964.1:0-28509 GCA_026546735.1 Forbesichthys agassizii | reverse complement strand
TTTATTAGCTAGGCCATTACCTGTTTGACTATGTGGTAACAGGTATAATGACATTATGCTGCATTTTGTTCTATTTAAAATATTGTTTGCTTGTAATTGCTGGTATACGACCTGTCCAACTACTGACAAATGTACTAAATGTAAGTCGCTTTGTATAAAAGCGTCTGCCAAATGTCGTAAATGTAAAGAATGGGATGCCATTCCACAGCAGTGTGTGACCATGGTGACCATGAGGAGGAGGTGCCAGGCTGTTGTGGCTGTGTGTGGTTCTTCCACACGCTACTGACGCTCCTGTTTGCTAAATGAATGCATTGTTAAATTGTCAATATGTCTTGTTTCTTCAGACTTAAATAATCCAATCCACCAAACAAGACCAAATAAGAGTCAACAGCAAACAAAGCTGTTTGGCATTGACAGAGAAGACCCACATACTCAGCTCTGCTGCACATACACATGCATTTGTGGGATACAAATGCATGTTCCTGACAAACCAAGAACCATTTAAAAGGGAAAAAAAATCAGGTTTTGGCTTTCCAATGGTTTGCCAAGAAGCATTGTTACAACAAAGAAATAATCTACCAAACACAAATTATCTTACTTTTTATGTTATGTTTTATTTTTTATATATATATATATATATATATATCTTTATTTATCTCCACAAAAACTACAGAGCTTCCCTGTACGTTTTTGGGAATGCAGTGATTTGACGAGAGGACGTGGGCCAAATAGCATTAGCGCTATGATGTTGGCTTATATAGGTCATGATTTAACAAGCGTAACTCAATGTTATCCTCTTGTGGCTGACGCAAAATGAAAGGAATACCATAATAAAGCACTCAATTGAGATGTCAAAACACAGAGCACTGTTGGTGTGAAAAACAGGGTGTGATAACCGCTGACGCATTTGTTTAGGGAGCTGGGAGGAATGAGTTGGTGCAGAGCTGTGCTTATGTTAAAGACCGCTGGGGCTTTCCCTCCCTCCCTCCCTCTCTCTCTCTCTCTCTCCCTCTCTCTCTATTTCTCTCTTTCCCCACACTGCCTCTCAGACAGCTTTGATCACAGGACCCTTTGAAGCAGTGTTCCAAAATGAAAACGAGGAGAAAGCAGAAGTCATGGAAAGTTCATGCTGAAACTTGCTGCAACTGCTGGTGAAGTGCACATCTGCATGACAACGCCACCTGTTCATGGTGGATCAGTGTGGTATGGAAACAGCAAGGAGATAAATCCCATAACTACCTCCAAATCTATCTACCTCCCCCACTGATTAAAACATACATACATCACACACAATGTACTTAACTACCTCCCTGGTTAACCCAGGATGTGGTTTAAATGATGCCGTCTTTTGGAGGTATCTAACTAATTCAACAGCTTTTTAAGATGCATAGGTGAATACCAGCAATATGCAAAACACAGATTGTATTTGTGAAGAAAGCTTGTCTATATGAACACAGAATATATCTACAGAAACACGCATATATAGTAGCTGTAGGCTACTGTATATCTAGCTAGTAGCTGTAGGCAACTGTATATCTAGCAAGTCCAAAAACATTCTGCAATAAAAACCTTGGCTGTAAAACTTGGTGTGATATTTGGTCCGGAATGTTTGTGAATATACACTATTGGATGCCATCTAGACTACACTAAGTGCTAATGAACAGAATAAGGCAACATGGAATCCATTTAGGCTGTGTTCGATTATCAAATTAAGATACTGTAAATAATTTTATGATGCTGGACTGTATGGTTGGTTTGTATAAACATAATCTGTATATTGTACTTGTTTATTCATACTTTTGATCGCTGGTTGATCTGTTATATTGATGGAATGCATGACTGTGAGGTACCGATTATGTTTACTGAAAGACATTTTGGAGGCATTTGTTCTAGACGGCAATGACAAGTATGAAGTGGAGCCGCCAAGTGGCCAGAGGGAAGCAGCGCAGCAGATGGAGGGCAATGAGATTTGAGGCGGTTCCAGTCCTCTGATCCCAAGCTAGGAGACCTGGCAGCATGGGTCCAGATCTGACAGAGAGGAGGTCCATTCAACTCACCAGGCCATTTATCCTCCCAGAGGACAGGTGGCTCACGTCTTGGCATGGTTGCATTGACACATACATGCATATTATGGTTATGGTGTAACTGCCACCCAACACCCTTGCATCCTAAGGGAGTCCTGGGTTATCATCAGTACTACAGTGGTTAGCAGGCAGCTGGCCAGATACATCCACAGAGAGAAAATAATACTGTGTAATTTGCATACAGAGCAGTACATAAATATATACTGTACTACAGACAAAAAGCATTGTGGCATAAAGGATCCCAAAGTAATGTCTGTTTGTAGAGTTTATGGATAGCTATATTCCCATCTTTTCTAAGCAGAGACTCAACCAATAATGAACTGGGGTCAGTTCCATCAAATGTGGCCAATGTCTGTGGCGAGCTAGGGCTACTTATAGCCCAGTGGCATACATACAGTAATTATCCATATTATAGATCCACCAGGTGGATCATATCCCATATCACACATGTCCTGCAGTGGTGTCATTCACAGAGAGAACTTGCTCACAAATGTAATTGCTTCATTCTGTGAAATTAGTTGCTATTAAATGAGGTATTGAGGAAAAACTCCCCAGCTTCTGATTTGTCTCAGGTGAAGTGGGAACAGATCTAAAGAAGCCCAGATATACGACTAAAAGTACAGTTATTATAGTAAATAATTGTGTATATATTACTAAAAATAGAATAGATTATAATGACTGCATTTTGGCAGCTAGGGTACGATATACAGTCTTTAAAAAAAGAAATGCAGGCTAGTCATTTTGAAACACACGCACATGGACACACAATATGTTCATGTCTTAGCTACATTTCAATTGTGAACCATGATTTAAAGCTGCCAGTGTCTGGCCCATTGTGACTGTCCACTACTACAGCTTTTAAGAGAAGCACTAAGCCGTCAGCGGAGAGAAGTGGAAGTATAGGAGATGTCAGATGCATACAGGGATGCTGTGAAGGAGAAACATGTTTGAAAAGCATACAAGAATGCTAGTCCAGCAGTCCAACAACAAATAAAGACTTAAGTCTGCCCTACATATCAGCTTCAGTAATGACTGTTAGGATCCTAATAATAACCAGAATATTCACATCTCCATAGGGGTACTATGTGAACGTCACCCAGAGCAGCTGGAGCATCTCTAAAGACAGTAAATAGCAAAACACTGCTGGCGCTATGATCATTAAGATGCAATGTTGCTCAGTTTAGCACTCGTCTTAATTATAAAAGTAACTCTGAGCCCTAAATGAAAAAGAAGATGCTTTAAAGACCTGTTGCATGGAAATTAACTATGAAGCTAACAAATGAATGCAATTAGCCCCAGGTCTGTACCGTTAAATGGGAGAAACCAGGCCAGAGACTAACTGGAGCAACTCAACACTTAACTTTCTCTCAATCCATCCTGCTGACAATTGCCATTTTTAAGCAAGCTACAGCAGATTTGTGGGGGGAAATGTCCCAGAAACCAGTTTACTGAGGCATTGTGGTATTTATCAGCGTTTTGGGACTAAGTTTTGAGAAGCGATGCATGATTTGTGAACTCTGTCATGCACTTGCATGCATTATTTGTCAGGGCAAAAGCAGATGTACAAGCAGATCCTCTTTACAGTATTTCAGACAGGGATTCCATTTGCATTATTTGCCACTTGCATTAATGACAACACAAGTGTCCTAATATGTCCCTGTAACTCTATGGCTACGGAGGGAAGATGATTCACAAATGTCAGAGCACTCTTCTCCAGGGAGTGTGGGCTGTTCTCCGCATATTAGAGCCCTTCATATGTCAGAGCTGGGAAGAAGAAGGAAAAAAAAGAAAAAAGGAGCCAGAGCAGACAGCAGGAGCAAGACGGGTGGAGGAGGAGGAGAGAAAGATACAGACCAAAATAAAGGGATGGGGGGGGGAGAGAGCAAACATGGGGAGGAGATGAGTGTGGTGAGGATGATGAGGGGCAATGGAGCTGAAAGCAGATGAAGATCTGTGGATGGAAAGGATCCGAGAGGAATGTGGGACGGCTGAACCATGTGAAGCTGTGGTGGTTGTGGTGGTTGTGGTGGTGGGGGTGATGGGGGTGTTGTGGAATTGAGATCTCAAGCTTCTGGCTGGTAGACCCTTGAGATCAAGCCATGATGCAACACCACCTCCTATCTCTTTTCCCTGTTATGTGTTTGCCTCTCCGTCACGTGTGTCAGCCAAAGAGCCCCACTAGCTGCTTACAGATTCCCTTTGCAGCTGCAAGAACACTGTTGGTGGAGCGCATTGTGCTAAAATAAAAGCACACACACACACACACAACCGCGTGTACACCGACATTCACGCAAAGCAACGCACACAAAATGGTGCGTGTGTGTTACCTTGGCAGTAGCCATCCATCTCCTCGTGGCCAGGGCTACAGACGCAGCGTCCCAGAGGTACCAACCAGTCCCCGTCGGCACCACAGTACAACTTGGGAGTGTCCCGCTCCTCCGCGTGCTCCACACACGCGCCCCGCACCTCCACCAGCGAAGAAGAATCCAGCTGCGGCACCGTGTCGGGAAAGGCTGCCAGGTTGCGTAAAGTGGACGGGCAGCGCTTGTAGAACACCTTGAAAGTCCAGCCAACGTTTGCAGTTGTTAATTCTCACCCAAACATAGTATTATCGGACATAAAGGAAATGTAATCACATGTACTGCTTATACATTCAGGTCGAGGAGGTCCTTCATTATGCTGTGTTTACTTGTATATACTGGACCAAACTTAGGTGGCATATCGGTGCCATACCGCATCCTTCTACGCAGCATTCCAGATCCAGAGACGTGAATAAAGAGATGTGTCAAAGAGCTTATACGTGTTTATTCATTTATAGGCCACCATTCACCACTACGCAAACGCCAGCAAATGTACTGTGCATTATGCAACGTGATGCGTACAAATATGGCAGATTAGTGCAAGTGTGTGTTACGCTTATGGCTGGATGGTCTGTGTTGTGTGCTGGCGTAATGAAGAGGCAGGAAGCATTGCTTGGTCTCTGGTAATTTACTGTGGTGGATGCTAATGCAACAGAACGTCAGTGTGCGTGTGAATTACAGGCTCGACTCTCCTTTTGGGAGTAGAAAAAAAGCTTAGACTCGCACACGGATACATGTAGCAGCTACATAAATACGCTACGAGTGCAAATAAATACGCTGAGCGTAACCACACAACACCCCGACATCCACACAGGCAGAAAATTCATAACCAATAGGCAACTGGAACTAATGACAGCATGTTTTGGTGAAATTTATAAGCTGTTTCGATTAACCTGTTAGACAAGACATATGTTGGTGGAGAAACTGAAGATGAGCGTGAAGCGATTCCAGGCAGAAAGGTGCACAGACCATAGACACACCCGTTTCACCATGCCAGCTGTCTCTAACACAGACATAATTTTGCCTCTGTGACAACCACTGCCGGCTCAGAGGCGACCCCCCACCTTCTACACACACACACACACACACACACACACACACACACACACACACACACACACACAATAGCAATCCCCCATTCCATACATGTTACACAGAACGGTGAGATGGAATGAAGGTGCAATATTCCCACTTGAAAACACAGTGTAAAGATGGCTACGGTTAACTTAAACTTAGATCTACTGGGCAACTTTACTTATTGAGTACAAGCAGCACTCAATGTCACATTTAAACAAATGCTAGGTCTTTCTTACTTATCCTTATGTCTCACACATCATTGCAGATGTCCTCAGTATTGGTTTTACAGTGTTTACAGCTGTTTACTTTATTTACGTAGCTTTACAGTTGTGTTGTGTGGTTCACTGACCTTCACTGACACAAGCGCAATGCAAGCTCCCACGTCCTGAAAGGCCAGGTAGAAGCCTTTCCGGGTCACTGGCCCCACCTCTCTGATCTCAGTGTTGAGCCTTAGAACACGGTCTCCCAGGTCTGTCTGAGTAAAGCTCTCATCTGCTGCAATGGTGTCTACCTTCAACCCATTGTTTTACGCACAATTTAGACAATCCAGTTAGTTCCCTCCACTTTGAATGTTATAAAGCCTCTTTACAAGAAAAGGATTCCATCCTACCTTTACATAGTCAACTTGGCGAAATCGGGTATCTGTAGGAAGCAGTTGGTCTGTCTGAAGGAAGAAGAGGTTGAAGGTTTCCTTACAGGTACCAGACACCCAAGGAATTGAATTGCAGTCTCTCAGTGTGAATCGCAGCTCTACATATACCTGAGTGAAGAGAAGAAAACCATGAAACCATTAGAGTTTCTGTGAACGAAACCATTTGATAAGTTGTGTGTGTGTGTGGCTTGTTAGTGCTGTCTGTGTGGGAGAGTGTTGCCGGTGTGGTTCATAGGACAACCGGGGATTAGGAACAGGTGCGTCAAATTATCAAATCCCCTGTCTCCCTCTAAAACCACAGCAAGAGATCAGAGACAGAAACGCTTGTTGATATTTTGTACACTGTAAATAAATAGTTCAGCCTTGGTCTTCCAGAACAAACCCGCTTGTGTGAACGTGATTCTTAGTCACACCAGCTGTTAATTAAGGTCTTCTACACTATAAGCGCCTTGTAAGGGTCTGACCGTGTAGAGGCCACCATTAACCAGTATGAACTTCGCTGGCTCGGTCAAGACATCAGTATACCAAAAGAGCGAGCTCTGCCGGCAACAAGTGTCACAGTTTGAAGAAGACATAAGTGGACATCGGTGACAATACTGTCTTACAGTAAGAGCCATGAAACCAGAATTGCACCTACACCCCAAATCAGTGTGTGCAACAGTGTTGCACTTTACAGTCACACACAAGACTCACAAATGAAGATGCAGAACTGGGTAATTGTCATGGGATACGATGGACTAGCTGAAGATTTCTACATGACAATAAAGACCCGACCTTCTGAGCGGCCTGCCGCTGTATCCATCCAGAGCGTAACCAGTTGTTCTGGTTTGGCTCCATCACATGGCAAACTTGGAAGGTGTGGATAGGCCTGTTCTGCTCATCCATCTCTGTGATGGCATCCCACTGTCCCAGAGAAGAGAGTGGAGAGATCAAGAGAACAGGCTCAACAACAAGACTAGAAAATATCTGATTGATTTGGTGTCAGGAAAGAGAATCTAGCACACAAATAAATGCAAGGACCATTTGCCACAGTGTGGGAAAACATCAATGGATAGGTTGCAAACATCAGTTTGTTTTCCTTCTCCAACAATGTTTTGGGGAAGAATACTGTACATTAGTGTAGGCTTTTTTATTGTATACGGTTGCAACATTATTAGACCTTATGTTAATGACGTGAAAAAAGAGACAAATGATGGAGAAATTCAAATTGAGAAGCAGCTTTGCATGGACAATGCTTTGTTGTGAAAGTAAAAGATGGGTTGTCTTAGAGATACAGAGACAGTGTTTCTTATGTTGTCACAGTGGTTGCATCAGGTGCTCAGGTCTTCTCATTTGTCAATTTGGCTTTAAAATATGAAGATCACAGGTTCACAAGCTTTAATGCTTATTGATTATGTGTTCCTTCACTGTACAGTATGCCTTTGCCATTTCACCACCAGCTGGAAATGTGATAAGCAAATACACTGATCACAAAAAAGAATAAAGCAAGTAGATTTTATGAGTATATACTGACACTGAATAAGGATCGCAACTAACCGTGTCATTGTATAGTAAAATCAAATTTACCAGACTAGTGGTTGGGAATTGAGACATGAAATCTGGCAAATGAGGATGGTAAAATATGGTATATTTTTAAACTGAATAACTAGTTTTCCACAGACAGTCCTTAACAGCTGTCTCTTAAACACACTTAACACTTTGATAAACACTCAGGTTTGTTGAGACATCATCATGGCCACTTATGACCTTTTGAAAGACTACTACTTCTAGTACTGTCTATTTACTATAAGGAAATTGAAAGAACATTGGAAAAGTGTTCTCAATTATAAATGATTACCTTAACCTTGAGTGGCATGCATGAAGCGACCAATTAGTCTTTTATTAATTAAGATGTCGAAATTAGTTCTACAGACACCCAAAGGGTGAATGATGAATAATCTATTATAATCAGTCTTTTATTTGAAACTCCTACCACCCACTACCATGTGGGTGTTGTTAATGCGTGAAAATCTGAAATCTGTGTGAAATCGGTGGTATGTTGATATAAATGTCCCAGCTTTCAATCTGCTGAAATAAGCCATGCCTGATACAGTACAGTAACAGCACCTAAAACACATCAATCAGTTGACAATTCTACTGAAATGTCTGATGGGAAAGAAATTATTTCACAATGACAGAGAGATTGTTCATACTGCCATAAATAAAAACGCAGGTTCTATTTTGTATATGTGAACTGGAGCATTGCAGCCCCAGTAACAAGTTATCACAGGAAATTTAACACTGATATTAACACAAATTACATTTCCATGTCCACCTCAACAGAGAGACAAATACATCATGCCCAGTGCTCATTGCTCTATCATTGCAATGCATTTTACCTTTTACAGAAACAACCTGGAGTTTTTCCTGTAATATGCCATAAGAGGATATATATACAGTATATCAACATTAACATGTAAGTATAGTTTCATCATGGAAAGGAATAGCATAGATCATATTCAGAAAACCATGTTCAGAGGCTTGCCAAGTCAGCCCATTTAGATGTATAAATAGGATGACCGGCCTGGGTAGTGTGATTGTTGTTGAGAAGGCAATCCTGAGCATATTTGCCATATTTTGTTTCCACTATTTCATGTAAATGTGATTTACTCTGCTTTGTAGTGTGGCTCAGCATTAGAACACAAGAGATCTTCTGCTGTGGTATACAGAACAGGCTCTCTGAGGGAACCTATTTATCTCTGCCTAGAGCTGTAAGCTCAGAAGTCTGTCAATAGGCCACGTTCCAGCATAATAACAATGTCCATTTTATCTTAGGTTCATGTTCTCCAATAAAAGGGGAAGTTACCACATATGAGAATATGATTCAGGCTTGTCGTTATTTCCATATTTATACCAGCATGGAATCTCCGCTTACTTGAGAAGCATGCACTCAAATCAGATTCAGCCGGCATGCTTGCCATTTACAGTAGATCCTATTACTTCTGCCTCAGATATAAAGCGCGATCACATTGGTGTCTTCAACTATTCATCATTGTTATTTTCACACAAAGAGATATTTCATACAACTCTCAATTTGTGATGTTTGTAATTCATGCTAATAATCCAGTGATATTGAAATAGTTGTGGTTACATTTCATATCTAAGAAAGAGCCCCAGGCTTCAGTAGCCTAGCATCACCTTCCTCTGTGATACCTAATAGTAATAATGGAGGGTTTCTATTATGTGTGTGTGTGTGTGTGTGTGTGTGTGTGTGTGTGTGTGTGTGTGTGTGTGTGCGTGTGCGTGTGTGTGTTCATCATTGTTATTTTCACACAAAGAGATATTTCATACAACTCTCAATTTGTGATGTTTGTAATTCATGCTGATAATCCAGTGATATTGTCACAGAGTCAGAATTATTGCTGTGTAAAAGAAAAAGCTGACAACGGCATGAAGAGCCAATAATAATAAATAGTTTAAACACATTAAAATACATAATGTATTTCAGTGCATGCACATATTTTTATAAAAGTTCTGTCTTGTCTTAAACTGTATTAATATCTTACTATTACTGTATGCTAAATCATATTTCCTTCATAGTAATATATTGATTTGATGATCTGGTGACATAAAACCTGCAGAAAGATAATGTCTAATGCAATTAATCGGGGGCCAAAGTTGGAAGATTGTCATTAAAACCAGCAGATACACCTGCTGATTGGCCTAATAGAACACATTGCGCAAGAGTTGAACTAATTAGTGTGAAACAGCTGTTGGAGATCTTGAGTAATAGGATGAAAAGTCCATGTAATCTTCCATGGCACATACTGTAACTGGTCATGTTGTTTGGTTATGTGCCCATTAATTACACAATTACAGTCCAAACAGTAAAAGAAAGTGTATCCCTGATGTACAGTACAGTACAGTCCCTTGATCACTAACAAATAAAAAAGATAGGGCTAGAAATTACAGACAGATAAACAATATGGTGTAAAACAGTAACCTGTGCATTTTATTTTCCATTTGAGACTCTGGTTGCTTAACAATTTCTACTTGTTTACATCTTAAAAGTCCATATGTAGTCCAAGCTCCATTTATTGGATACATATTTTCATTCTTTTTTCCATATCTGTAGATATTTCTGTATATTGTTTTCATAAATCTAGACATGTGCTCAGAATGTGTGAGATTTTATTAAAAAGAAATATTTATCATTGTCAGAATGAAGGGTAAAAAAACAGGGATTGTGAAATTATTCGTTGTTATAATGGATTATCGATTTGATGCAAAGCTGGGCATCAGTGATGTGGTGTGTTTTTTTTTCTTTTTTTTTTTTCTATTAATATACTGCTCTTCACAAGGGATTGAATATTGCCATTTGTCTCAAACCCTGTGTTTCATTGTTTATTAGTTTAATAGTGCATTTTGCAGATGTGTGTACAAGAAAATAATTTTGGTTATATGCAGCACATGTATAATATATCATGAGAATTTTGGCCTATTGCGTGCCAAAAGAGATTGACATGTTTATGGCCATGGTGTCCTGTCAGGTTTATCTGGCCACAGCATATTGCTGCAATCATTTTTATTAACTTATTTATTTATTTATTTATTGATTTATGGACAACTATTGTATGGCTATGGCTGGCATGCATTTAGCATTATTTCGGTTTCTGACAAACTGTTGTTTTGGTAAAATCCATATCCATTTAATATTTACCTTTCAGAACACTACACCTTTAAGCATTTACCTAGATGTAAATAAGTAATTTAAATCAATAAGATATTATTCATAACAAATAAATGTACATAGAGTAAAGATAAAACCAACACAGTGTAATACAGTACAGTATATGATCAACAACCACTTCACCGATATCCTATGACAATGCAGTTTTAAATCCATTATACACCATTCAACTAATGGGCATTGTGTACACAGTACAAGCATTCATCTTGTCTATAAAGTCATAGTCCACTCTGACTTACCCCGTTGACTGGGTAGGTCTTCCAGTTTAGCTCTCCAAGCACTGTGGCGGTGTCCAAAAGAACCACTAGTCAGGTAGAATGAGACAGACATGGCAAGAGGGGGAACAGTTACGGAAGTTTGACATTTCTACAGCACACATAGCCATAAACATTACAAAACTAAACATAGAAAATAATTGAGAAATACTGTAAATAAAGGTAATTTCACAACCCTTTATTAAATGCTTTTGCAACCCCTTAGGAGACCTGACCTATAGCTTGAGAAACACAAATTTTCAAGCATGAGAAAAAGGAAGGGACTAAATGGAGGGAGTGAGAGACAGAACGAGACAAAGACAAAAAGACTTAAAGTGAGAGAGAGTGATGTCCGAAAGTAAGTACAAAGGAGATAAATGAAAAGTGTTAAAATTGAACTAGAGCAGAGAAAACAGTTATCAAGCTGTCACCCATAGTCCTGACAGAGCCTTCAGACACTTACCAGGTGCATCCACCTATGAAATAACAGCTTTTAGGGGACGGGACCATGTCAAGGTGAACTGCTCAGCAGGTCTGCTTGACTGAGCATATAGGTTCATGTTATGTAAGGAACTGCAACACTTTGTTCACGCTTTGCTTGTGGCATGAGCTTACCTTCATGGCTACAGTATGCATATAATTGTGTATTGTGTTTTTATATAATGTAGGTGTGTATGTGCATGTGACTGTGTGCACTAAGAACTATTAGATATACTGTATACCTAAGACAGAATAAGCCATTGTGTAGGACGTATTGTGTAGAACACAAGTGTGATCATCTCAGCCCTCTGTACATGGGACACGGCATGACAAGAACACACAAACAGCCCTCACAGAGCCTTCTGGGCCAGTCAGATATGATGAATGTGTCATTTTCTCTGTCTCAACGCGCCCGGCTAATTACAATCTCCATCAATAAGGTGTGTCCCACTTCAGAGCCACGTCAGACAGCCTGTCGTTTAGACCCACAGAGGACAGCTATCAAAGCTTAAGACGGTAGCAAGGAAATATACAACTGTGGCACGGCCAGAGAAGGTGCGTCAATATTTACATTCGACTTTTTTTATCATCCGTGGCTAAACGCTAAGGGGTGAACAGGTGAACACTATGTTCAGTGTATGGAGAGATAGAGACAAGGAGAAAGGGAAGGACGAGTGAGAGAGAAACCGATAAAAGCAGACAGGGATAGAACCAGACAGGAGGAAGACAGAAACAAGTTGTTTCACGTAAATGAAGATTGCTGTTGGGGCGGCCATTGACTTTAACCAATAGGAACCTGTCCTTTTCCTGTCAGGTACTGTCTCTGTGTTTAACACACACACACACACACACACACACACACACAGAAACACGAAGTTATTCTCTCGTAGGCAAACAGACATACAGAATGCTTAGTAATAATGTTAAGAAATAATGAATTTCCAAAAATGTCTTTAGCAGCCGGATATAACACATGACCTTACATTCATGACAGATAACATCAAATGATGTAAAATTAGATACATAAGAACAATTTAATTAAATGAAAGCTGACACACCCACAAACACCATTCAGACACTGATAAATGGAGGGAAGCACTTTATCGGCGGGTCAAATCAAATTATTTGTGTCTAGACATCTACCTTGTCTGGGCACATGACAACAATTGTCCATTCTTTCTTTCCATTCCTTCCTTGCAATGTAAAAAACCACAAGGAATAACGTATCTTTGTTGTGCATGATCTGTTTACTCTAAGCAGCTGATGTATGGGGCAGATGCTTGAAGGCCTATGTAACTCACAATAGCATAGTCAGTACAGTACATGCATAGCGGTCAAATGTAACCATAGAATGCACAACATGCGTCCAAATGGACCCAGATTCATTTTATTTTGCTATTGCGATACGATTATATCATTGTATAATTTAAGATGCTAGGACATCCTCAAAAAATGTGTTTTTTATGTCCCAATATTATTACATACATTTTAGATTTTTTACTTTTTGAGTAAAATCAGAAACCCCTAGAACGCACATGTGTGACCTGCATTCATTTCCTACGGGATTTTATGCATATATAGGTGGATGTCAATGTGGTACAACTTTTTAAATAATGTGTATTCTCATTTGATATTCAATGTATTAATTGATTGTCATGTTTTTGATAATCACAATTCATCATATTTGTTTTTACTTTCTTAGGTTTTCTATATAAATAATTGTTGTATTCTTACCCCACTTCTGAAAACATGGGTCAAAATGGACTCGTGTACATTTCCAACAGGGAATTATTTTTAGATACTGTTTTCTAATTATTTGTATTGTACATAAACTTATTTATTTAACATCTTGGAATACTTCAAAGTAATTTTAAGGATTGCATTTGCCATTAGATGTGACTGTTTATATCCATGCTTGAGCATGTGCTGCTGTACGAATGTGTGAGTCTGTAGCTTTACTGTCATTGTTTTAAGAATGATACGTTATTTGGACATATTTTGAAATAGGTGTAGCTGTTATTTTACTGTAAAAGGGCATTCATCATCATTAGCATGTGCCAGATGACCATATAGGCCACCACAGGTGATTAATAGATGCTGGTCAACTGTGATAGTCACTGGTCAGAATCTGTATCAGTATCTGAGACATCCTATTTTAAATACAGAATAGCAATGAACTCATATTCCTTGTCCTCTACCTCCCCAGTCAGCATGCTGACGACCATGAGCCATGCTGCGGGTATATTTAAAGTAAAGTATATTTCAAGTACAGGTAACACGATTTTCTGGTAATTTGATATTGCATTTCAACCAGGTACCAATATGAGTTCTAAATGCCGTAAACATGGTGAGAATTCTAACTGCACACTGAAATAACCAAATGGGCAGCAGTCAGGCTGGAACCCACGACTCCTAATACAGGGTTTATGTCTGCTGTATTATAATAATTTAACATGCTATGCTCTTCTTGACTAGGAATTGGAATAACTCAGAATCATTTTGTTCCATATGATGCTTCATTGTATTTGCATTAAGAAAGTTCCTCCTTTCCAATTGTCCAATTGGAAAAAGTCCAAAAAAACACACACAATCAAACATAACCGTGCACACACACATTGGCATTTGGGTAGTGTGAGCACTGTGTATGCCAGACATTAATCATTTAGAAAGGCATTTTAAACTGTCTTCTGCAGATACCCGACAAGAAAATGTCAAGTGCAGATTTTAAAGTGATGTCAACTATATGTTTGTGATTGACTGTGTGTGTGTGTGTGTGTGTGTGCGTGTGTGTGTGTGTGTGTGTGTGTGTGTTGGGGGAGCGTGGTGGGGATAGAGTGCTCATATTTCAGTGTTATTTCTTTTATTTTTTCATTTTGTAATTAAGCACACAGACAAATGCCTGGTGATGTTTCAATTCACATTAATTTTGATATCCCTTTAAAGTATTTCTATAAATTAGATGTTGACTGTCATTCCTATGATGTAGCCTATATATGCATAAAATGCTTCACAAGCAGATTTATTGTTAAATTGGGTTATTTATTCTATATTTACATTTATATATTTGATTATACATTATGAAACTGCAAATCTTTTTGTTTTTTGTCAGGTGACAGGTCAGGTCAGGTCAGGACTTGATTTCAACCTCAACTCGTGACTATAGCAGGCAAAGCATACTTGAACATTAAGCCTAATAATATTCGGTTTTCTATACTGCAAGTAGGATTGCCCTTGATACTCACCTTGGTTTGTGGTACCTGGATCCGACACGATACTTTTGAAAAAGAAGAAGAAAAACCAGCATTTCTTTAGAGAACTCATTATTATATCGACCATCCACTACTGAGTTGTAAATTCTAAAATATAATATGGACACTTAAAGGTATCCCAAAAGTGAAAGTGGTGATGTGATTTAAAAAAGTCAGTATCCTGCTTAGGTCCGTATGGGGTGATATTTAACCGCCATCCCGATTCCCGCCATGAGGACACAGTGGAGACCAAAAACGACGCGCCATTGCGCACATCTGCGACGACTTTGACACTGTCTGGGCAGCAAAACTGTGAATTAGACTTCAATTGAAATGACCCATCATGATCAGTGCAACCGTTATATAATTCGTGCAGTTGAACGACTTAGAAAACCTGTTTGCCGAAGAAAAAATGTAGACTTCCTAGAAACTCCCCAAAAACGAACTTCTCTGGAGCCACTCGGATGATGATGTGGTCTATGTGGGTTTAATTTCATAGTTATTTAGCTGCTGGTCATAAGACGGCAAAGAGAGGAAATGTTGTATTTTTCCGTCTGGGTTGTCTTCTCTATCGCTCTATTTCTCTCTCAATCTCTCTCTCTCACTCGGGCTCTCTCCCCCCCCCCCCTCTCTCTCTCTCTCTCTCTCTCTCTAGCCCACTCGCTCAGCTCCCTCCCCCCATTTCTAGCGCACTTTTTAGAAGAAGATTATGCTCTGGTCTAATGCACGGTTTTATATAAGACAACATTGCAAAATGTGATATTTTTGTCAGCAACAATTGAGGAATTAAAATTTTGCAATGAATATGTTGCAAGGATTTAAGATGTGCAGTAGCCTATATACTTTAAAGAGATGCTCTGTGATCAATTTTTGATGAGCCAAATAATTCTGACCAATCAGCATGTCTTTTCCCTGATCGAAATTCGTTGGGAAACTCAACAACAAGAAACATTGATGAGTAAAGTAGGCAAATTTATTTTACAGTACAGGTTATTTTGAGTGATAACAGTCAATGGAAATGTACTACCTTACTTCCTGATAGTGCTGATCTGCTTACAGAGCCATAGCATGTGCGTATCAGACGTTTAACACAAATGTTATGTGATGTATAGTGATAATTAACAAAAGAGGCTGAGGTCTAAGATTCACCTAGTTCTACCACCATTGGAAATACATTTAGATACAAACACTTGAGTAAACAACATGGAATTTAGCCACCACCACTGGTCGCTTTTTGGTCTACCCTTCATAGTGGCACGGAAACTGGAATCTGAAAACAGGGTTTCCAAATTATAATCTCAGATAATGTGTAGATTAAATAATTAACTTTGTAATAAACTTGGTATCTCAAGATAACGGCATTATAAAATTGGCTTCTGTAGTTATAGACCCCTTATGTTTACTTTTGGTAAATACATCATGAGTGACTTTATAGGTTTGTGTGTCTTATACTCAAATTTACAAATCTCAAAAATATTACACTCTAAGATGCATTTCACATAGGTGAAGGCTTAGTTAATATGTTATTACCAATGTTTTATACATGCATTACTCATCTAGTTCAGACAGATACATATCGTTTCAGCACCATGGACAGCTACACTGAAACACAACACCAATTTACTGTATGCACCCGTAAGATTATAGGTAACCATGCACTAATGTGCCCATATGGTATATTAATATTAAGTCATTTGCTGATGCTATCCAAACATGTCAACTTTGTATGGTTTCCCAATGAAGACATGATTTTAAACAACAAGCGCAGACAGCATTAGTTGGATGGAGAGGTTGTGTGATGGCTTTACTATATTTGAGTTTTCTCCACCGGCAAAACACACCTGTCAACTCAGTTGCAGCATTTTATTCATGGTTTCAAAACATCCCTCCCAACCCTGAAAAAGACTTGTTTTGAATATCAGTGTATTTTTAGGCCCTGGTAATATACTTTTCTATAACTATTGGTCTTTTTTTTCCACTCTGTGGTCAGAATGACTTCATCATCCTTCATCCTTCCTCACCTTACTGTTCCAGGGACTTGAGCATGGGGCCATTGATCCTTAAAACAAATATCAATTTTGAGCTATTTACCACATGTAGACTGAAAAACACATAATTGCATGCTATTACGTTTGAATTTTTCTGCAGCACAGTTTGAATCTTTGCCCCACAGTCATTTAGCTAAAATTGTAAAGAACTGTGTGATTTAGGCTAGTCGTGAGGGTGAACAATGATTTGAGCACGTTTTTGATAATTTACTTGATCATTTGTATTAAATATAATTTACAATAGCATCAAAAAATGTTAACTCGAGTAGTTTTCATCATCGCCATAGCCTACGAAAATCAACAACATACAATCACACATTGATGCATAGCATCTGAATATGTTATTTAAGTGACTGATTACTATATTAAGGAACACAGCTATGGTTTTACTTACTTATTTATATTACATATTTATCATGAGCAAAGGCTTGTGAACCTGGCTGATGATCTGGTAGTGTTAGAATTACAAAGTAGATGGTATATTTGTATAATCAAGCCAAGGGATGACTATTGATTCCTCCTAAGTGGTCTTGGGGAAACTCTGAGGGTATGGGACAAACAGAAAATGGAAAAAAGGGTGAAGGAGAGAAGAATCAGCAGAGAATATATTGCTAGGTAGTACACAGCCAGGATCCTATAGGAATGGAGGTCCTATCTGTGACGGTATGCAGACACAAAAGCACTCACTGGCTTGGACAGTTTTACATTACTGTTCATGTTGTCATTTGCCAGACATGACACTATAATAATATTATTATCATCATTTCATTACTATTTTTGATTATGAAATAGGTTGAATTAATTCAATTTCTTATAGCTATTTATCATTATTATTATTATTATTAGTATTATACTGAAAGTACATTTTAATCATTTAAAACTTGCCCTTAATTAAGCTCAGGGATAATTGCAAAATATGTTTGTAATCTCTTATCTCTAGATAATTGAGAGAAATGCTCAAAAATTTGCAAATGCCTCAACTCTCCCCCAACACAGTATGTTTGCTGGATCAGTTTTAAATTATTATAATGTACACATCATGTCAGTAATTAGGTCAAATGCGGGATGAAGACTTATAAACAGTCATGAGCATTACAATTGAGGTCCTCTGAACATTTTACATTGTGAATGATAATTCCAACAGCAGAGTAAAAGCCAAATAAATGGATCGACGTTGACATAATGCTTTATGTTTCTATTCAAAATGCATACATTGTCCAAAAAGATTTTGGAGCTTAGGGTACCGGCTTTACAGCCGGCTATATTTTAATGTTATTCTTTTGTGTCTATAGAAACCACCATAGTTCTATGATAGAAACACACACAAGCATATTGGTGAATGCCATGTTGTAAATCCTCTGCACGCAGCATTTTGATGTGTACCACTAGTTTTTGAGGCCCAATCTCTCATTCACAGTTATATCTTTCCTCTCCCGGTCCTAACAATCACTTTAAATGCACCAGAGGCACCTTGAGTTCCAGCCATTCATGCAACTTTGAACAGAAACTGACATTTTTTCAAGCTTGCAGCATCTCCAGAGAGCAACTACAGCTTCATTTAAGTTGTCGGTCATTGTGACAGGTCATCCGCCACACTTGTGCAGCATACATAACTAGACAAAGTAGACAAAATATTGAATGACTTCAAGCTGTCCAGACTGTTACCTAATCAGAAGGTAGATAAACATTAGAGACATTTAAAACTTTCAAGGTTTTTTTATCTTCTTATGTGAAGGTCAAGGATTAGAAATAGTGAGGAGAGGAGGGGTGTCATTCACTAATGGCCCACCCACCCACATAACAACATAACACCACTAGATCCGCAGAACGGCACCAGACACTGAGCCATGATAGACCTACGCAAGGGGCCAGACTGACCTGTGAAAAACGAATTCTTTGTTCAGCCTCGTTGAGGGATTCTCACACTTTGGCATGAATGACCAAGACCCTTCCATAAGATAATGATCCATCTACTGTAGGACACATATTTGGCTCATATATTCTCTTCTATGTTCTGTTATGCCTGCCTTGCTTGCTACTACTGAATTGCACCACCATATTCACAGTTACTGCCCCTGCATTCACCCACAGCCACCCCCAATTGTTTGCCCTCTTTTTTTCATATCACTTAATCTGCTTCATCACTGTTATTCCCCATGAGTCACACGCCTCCCCTGCTCTGCTGCTCACTCTCCCCGCAGCCGCCTGAACAACACCTACTGTTGTACAAGCTTTCTCCTCAAGCACCTATGTTCCCTTTACTTCAGCCTCCCTCCCTTGTTCTCTCTGGGGGTACCCCCCCCCCCCCTCCCCCACACACACATACACACCGTTCTCTTATGCCCTTCTTGTTTTTATGTTACCCTCTGTGTGTGATCATTCTCTCCCCCCACTCTCTCTCTATATATCTCTGTCTCTTTCTCTCTCTCTCTCATCTTGCTCTTCTCTTCCTCTCTCTCTTTCACTCTTCCCTCTCACACACACACACGCAGACAGTTCTCTCTGAATATTTCATGATTTGGTGGCATGGTGCTGTGCAGGAGTCTTCCTCTGTCTGGGCCCGGCACTGCACAAATATTTACTCCCCAGGCTGAAGTGAGTGTCACATGCAGTGTTAGGACAGCCCTGTGTGCGTGTGTGTTCGTGTGCGTGTACGTGTGTGTGCATTATAAATAACACTAATTACAAGTGACACAGGCTCTAGAGGGGAAGAGGTCTGTGGCCTCATCCCACATTGATGTTATAGCTCGGTTGCACACTCAAGTCTTCTATATATAGAGAGAGAGATGCGCGCAGACCTGGCAGGGCAGGCCATGGAAAGAATTGGGATAGTGGGTATCGGGAGGGCAAAAAAAGAGCTCTGTGGAATCGATGCAGTGAGAAAGTTGCTTGTCTGTGTGGTGAGAGAGACAGCCTCAATAGAGAAAGACAAAGGATGAAAACGGCAGAGGGGAAAAGTGGAAAAGAGGAGCGGTGGATGAGGTGGAGAGAGGAGGGTCATCACACATGCACGAGAGCCAAAGGGGGACAGGGCTTCTTGCGATCGCCAGCGACAAATGTCCATTCTGTGGAGCTCATTTGCAGGTCTGTGAGAACATCAAAACACTATTAAGGGCTGACATGGAACCGGTCATGCAGAAGAGAGGAGAGAGGGAAACGAGTGAGAGAGTGCAGCACAAGCCACAGCGATAGGGAGTTAAGGGTGTAGGACGGCCACAAGCTCCCCAAATGGGACGGTAACAAGGAGTGGCGAGGGGATTTCCATGCTGAGATAATGTAGAGGACTCCTTTTAAATGTTATGTTTACATTTTCTTATGTAAGATTAGCAACTTTCAAAAACACTAGTGCAGGATAAACCCATTGAGAAAGAAACAGTTCACTGTACACACAGAAAGGGTATCATAATTAGGTTGGCTTCTTACGACATACATCTAATTTTAGAGGGTTCTTAGTATGGAGACATGGCTATGAATAGTCTTAGGTTCTACAAACAAAATCCACATAACACAGACAGGACACAAGGGAGGAACTAACAAGCACAAATACAAACAAAACAATACGAGACTGCATTCGTGGGAAGAGTGGAATCTTACAAGAACCTTATGGGCCTTCCCAGTGCCACAGGCACTCAAGAGACCCCAAACGACATGATGTCCCACCAGTAACATAAGACCGCATCAAGGCAAAGTGAAAATAGAGACACACAGAAGATTAGACTGATGATGTCTATTATGTGTCTCAACCTCCTGGCCTGATCGGGTTTGAGGTGGTGGCTCTTGTATACTGTAATGTGATTAAGAGGCTGAGGACGGTATGTGTCTGTGTTTTCTATTTTGGCATCCAAGCAGAAACAAACCAGTGGGATGCTAATATTGAGAGTTGTATTGATTGTTCAGTGAAATATATAGGACACTGAATTACGTGACTGTTATAGGGAAAAGCTTCCTACTGTAACTGCCCTGCTTATTGCTGTTACATGCCCATCGTTTTACAGGGACTGAGTCTCACTTTTGTCTGTATTGCTGCAGAATGTGTCTGACAGAAACTGTGTGTAAACATGTCTGTCTCTAAGGACATAATAACCCCTTCCATAGACAAAAGAAAGGTTACCATCTTCCAACTGGTGTCTCTTGTGTTGATTTCTCTTGCTTTTACTCCAAGCTGAAAAAGGTGTCAGTAAAAGTGTTCTTCTGCCGGTTGATGTAAAAATGTGCTATTGACAGATAGACTAAGGATTTTGAGCAAGTTACGAGCTGTTGACGGAAAAACATTGTGTTTTGCTGTTTGGACGAATTGTTTTGAGAAATGTACACTGGTTTGCAACTGTTAAGAATGAATCGAAAAATGTACCAAAGCGACTGTGAAAAATGACAGTGACAGTGATAAATTCAGTTTGAGGTTTTCCAATTAAATAAACAATAACCACAATAGCCATAATCATATAATAGTAATCTAAAAAAAAAAAACAGTACAACTCACCAAAAGTGTTTGTAAATCTGTCTTGTAAAATGTGTTTATTCTTGTTTATATCAGAGATTCATTTTAAATCAGCTTCCTTCTTTGTTATTGCACAGCATTACACATTGTAGAGGCATCTACCACATACAATCAGTTGAACAAACAAGGAAGATCATTTTGTCACAATGTACCGCCACATAGGGAGCAGTGAAAAAATGAGATTGTTTTAGATAATTCCCTATATTCCCTCAAAAATGCATTTCTTTGAACACACTTACACACCACCATGAAATGTATTTTTTATATTGAAAACGACTCTATGTTTTCAGGTAGGATACTTACTGTAAGCAACACAATGCTTAGAAATGGTATAACAGAATGCCCACAATGCTCTATAATTCAAAATTACAACAACTAATTCGGGGAGGTTTTGTTGTAATTTGTAATGAGTGATTGCTAATACAAGTACCTTGTAAAATGGACAGAGCAAGTCTGAGAAAAAGTGAAAGAGGAGGGGTATATTTAATGGTGCCGACAGAAGTTTTATGTGACCATTTAATTACTAGGAAGCCATTTCACACTTAATTAGCTCACCCAGTCTTTAGCAAGTACAAACATCCCCTTTCCTTTTTTTCTCTATCTTATTTCATCCACTCTGTGAAATATATAGAAGCAAGTTAATGGCAAACTTAAAAGAAAGGTAGGTTATGAATCTTGCCCGAATCAATGGGTCACTAATGATCAGATATTTCAGATTTATACCTTTGCTGAAGGCAACACGATGCAGCTATTAAAAATGAATTATGTCTAAAAATATGTTTTGTAAATATGATCTATTCTAAGCCACATATCTTACAGTGCTGGGAAAGCAAGAGGGCCCTTCACTGTTTTACAGGCCTGAAGAGAATTCTTGCAATGATGGTGCATGACAAAAATCTCTGAGCAGCATTTAATTATGCATTGATTATGCATGATGATAATTGAACCACTTCTGTAGAACAGTTTAGTCACCTGCATTATTCATCTAAATTAAATTTGTATAATTCATGAGCTAGGACAAAAGAAAAAAGGTCTGTTTGTGTTGCCGATGGTGCCCTCCTGACCACATCAATGTTGCCAGCCAGCAGGGTGTCCATTAGGTGTCTGTTTATTTATATTGGCCTACAAAAGCAACATGTTTTTGTATGTTTCAGAGATAAATTTAGAGAACCGTGTGTGTGTGTGTGTGTGTGTGCGTGCGTGCGCATGCACACACACAAAGTAAGTGAAAGAGGGAGAATGCACACAAGCACACATAATGCCAGCGTGTATTGTTAAACTTAAATAGCATGCAGGTGGCATTGACAATATATTCTACAACACAACAGAAAAACATGTCCTCTGATAATAAGAGTATGCTATTATAAATCTGGCCACTCTAATGACACTGTTTAATGGTCTGAACTGTAGTTAATGTTAGCTATTATTGACTTAACCCAGACTCCATTCTCCAATTAGCCCAATTATTCTGTATAGAATGACACAAATGTTTCAATTTTGAATGTTGTATTATCTCAATTGTAACCGTCTAATTCCACCACCCTGCACAACCCAGTCTCCAACCACACTATAAATGGGTGTCATTCTCCTCCAGGACATCTGTCCACGAATCCTATCATCAATATCTCTGCACTAGTTTCCATGCATTGGCTTTGCATATAAATGCTGCCTATAGTATGTGTTTTTATTCAGCCCTAACAAATATTAGTTTTATGTTGTATGGCTTGTTTGGGAATTAAGGGATGTCACTCAATATACTGCATGAATGAAAGTATTGCACTACTGCATTGCGTGTGTGTGCGCGCGCACGTGTGTGTGCTTTATAGAATGGTAATAATCAACTTTGTTTCACCTTGATGTTCTCTCGGTGCAGGGTCTGTAAAATGTATATAATAGTTCTAGAATTCAGCTGAGTGCACTTATAAGTTTCACCGCAACATCAAAACACAATCAAGTGGTACGGGTCCCTAAGGCCTGAGGATCAAGCATTTCAGCAAAGAGAGGGAAGATAGGATGAAGGGAGGCTTGGGTACAGCAATACAGGGAAGTATAGGCATTATAAATGAGGTACTAGAGAAAAAGTCAAATGCAAAGGTTAGACATGTTGCTGAAATCAGCAGAGCTGACACTGTTGAAAGCATCAACTAAGTTACTAACATATCACATATTATGTGTATGTATTAGTCCACTAAGCAGGTTTTAGACCATAACATCTATATTCATGTATATAAAAATAATAACTATGCACTGTAATTATGAGAGTAGGCAAGATTATCTTAAATTATTTTGAAATTCTATCCAGGTCAAATGTATATTGGACAGTGATGTGGCCGTTTGACTCGTTCGTTCAGTTCATTCTTGAGTTCTCACCCTTCTCGGGGGCTGAGGACAGGGTTTCTTAAGCATCGATTCAGGTCAGCTCAGCAACCTCTTAAATGATCAGTGTCATGACTCTCCATTGTGTTAAATGAACTAAGTGAACTCTGACAGCTAGCAAGGGTGATCGAGAGAGAAAATTAAAAGTCTATCTGCAAAAAAAAAAAAAAAAAATCCTTCTCGTTTCACTTTATTCCCACTTATACAGCCTGACTTTGAGGAATAGTAATTGAGCCATCACTGCAGCAGAGAGAAATAACGGGGACGAGTGACATAAGACTGACTAACAGAGGAAGGGAAGAGAAAATTCTGTAGGAGGAGAGAACATGCCAGAGGGGCATGGAGACTTCTCAACCATTATAGAAACCTTTATCTCCTCACTTCAGCTCATTATACCAAATATCGTCTCACATTATTATGAAAACCCTTGCTGTTTTGTTGACGATGATGATGCAGATTTTAAGTGTGTAATCCTATTTACCTGACACAGTATTCCTCTGCAATATCCCAAAACCATTTCACTCTCTATGTTTATATTACAATCTCCTGTGGTGAAAAGGCATTAACAAGTAAATACATTCTAATATCAAATACCTGAAGCAGTTTTAATTAATCTTTTGATTCTGTAATTCCAATATCATGGCATGACAATCCAGACTAATCCTTTGTAACAAAGGTTATGATGAGTAAATGCTCTCTATGTGTATTATCTAGTGAAACAGCACATTCCTTGCCTAATTTTATTTATACACTTATCTTACACACACACACAAACACCCACACACACAGGCACGCACGCACGCGCACGCACACACAGGCACGCACGCACGCGCACGCACGCACACACACACACACACACACACACACACACACACACCATGCTTGCGATTAGAGTAACCAGGCCTATCATTTAGACAGCCATGTGCATCATATACGAGTCTCTATGGAGCTCCAGCACAAGGTAGAGCTGCAGTTAAGACAGTTAATAGGCAAGGACCATCTGTAGAGTATCAGGGTGTAACTGTGCTCTGGGACTGGCCAGATCAAAGGGAGGGAGTGATTGGAAAAAGAGACAGAGAGGGAAAGGGAGAGAGAGAGGCGGAGAGAGAGAGAATATGCAGAAATGAGGTATGTTGTATATTAACCGTAGTAGCAGGAGCTAAAGTAAGAAACAGAAATAATATTAGAAAAGGAAGAGCAACGTTTGCAATCTGCCAGCTTTCTTACTGTATTGCCTTAGTCTATATGCATTCTTGAGTTTGTCTCTTGAGACATGAATTTTAACTAATTTCTTGTAAAACATGTAAAACATCATGTTTGTTTAATTTTATTTTAACAACCATCACGTTATCTGAGATTGGTAATCCTGTACACTGGCAGGCTGTATGTGCATTGCTCAGCATAAGGATGCAATTTACTACAATTTCACTCACTACAGCTATAAGAAGTTTGGTAGATTGTTTTAATAGTCTATCCTTCGTAATTAATAAGCTCTTCAATATCTACCCTTTTACTCTTTTCCATTTTTACAATGACTCAATAATAAAATATGTATGCTTTTCCTTCATTTTGGGAAGTTTCAAGTATAACAAGGGTTAAATTCTGAAAGTTAACTGCAGGAGAAAATAAATTATGCCTCCCATCCAGTGATCTCTGTCCTCCTGGGGTCTTAACAATTTATACCTGGGCACACGATTCAGAATGTCCTCACGTGATGAAAGTACTGGAGGTGAGGAGAATGTGAAATCAATCCCACCTCATTTGTATAAAAGGGGATTGATTTTCTAATTTGAGTTTACTACTCAAGAGAGGTTAATTATTATTGTATTACATTATACTGTAGCCAAACCCATACTAAATATTTTTAATACTGTAAATTGTGTTGAGGAAGACAATCACACGTCAAACACACATACAAATAAAAAAGATAGATGCCAACTTAAATTGACATCATTGCTGCTCTTTTTTCTGATCTAAATGACATTATGGATAGTGATTTTTTGCAATTTGCATGTCCTTTAGTGTAATTTGCATGTCATTTAGTGAAATGCGTTGCTATCCAAACCCAGTGAGACCCCACGTGTGCCTCATTCCGCTCGCCCAATAAATGCTGTATTTTCCTCAAAGAGTGAATGAATGTCTGTGGCAGGGAAATCTGTCCTGCCTTCAGCCAGTTAAGCCTGTGCTGTCTTCACACAAATATATAATGGATGTCTTCTTCTCAGGAGCGATGGGCTTACAATATCACATCTCCCCTTCTTAAGTGGGACCACCATGAGTTAAATGGGTCCATGTTTTATAGCATTCTACGGAATCTTTTAAACTATTACAATTAAGTTTCCATCATCATGAATAAGGCTACTATAATATTGTGTAATATTGTTATTCCACACAAAAATGTAATGATATACAATATTTGCTCACGAAATGTAGGCTATCAACTGTACCTGCGTCTGTGCAGATAAACAATACATTTTTAAGCACATTACAGTAATTAAACTCAGACTTATAGGTTAAACAATATGGTGATAATACACACATTACATTCATATGACACCTTCTGGTTAATTTAAACTATACATTCCCTTCACACATACTTCCTACAAATCCCTACAAACGTTTCAGGCACTGCTAGTTATTATCTCTTATGCAGCTACATTCATATTTCCCTCTGGCACATTTTTACACATGCCATGGTAATGCTGGAATAGATGGGTCAAGGGACAATCATATTGACGTACAACGATGACACCTAATGCTTGTACCTGCAATGTTACTGCTTTCATTCACAACACTGCCATTTTCTCTAAAATGAGACACAGATTTCTATGAATAGTCTATAGATCTGTGGTCCACTTCAAACATGAGCATATGAAATAAATGTTTTTTGTCATTCACTCTGTGTGTATGTACATGACTCCCTGTAATCTACCAGAACTACTGTAATCCTTCTACTGGTCCTCTAGTGATATACTTATTTTGTGGGTGAAAACATGAAGTGGACCTCCTCCTTTATAATCAGTCAATGCATGTTTTATATTCATATTTATACTGTAATAACTCTTAACAGGTGATGAATGTTATAGATTTAATTTGTTTGTTTCAACTGATAATCTTACTCTCTCACCTGATTGGGCTTCTGCAGAGCTGCTGGGAGCTCTCTTGAAGAATATCTATATATACAGCATAACTTTAGTCTGACTCATTGCAGTGTATAGCTAGTCTACAGCCTAGTTAGGCAGGTGGGTAGGAGAAATTGAGGACAATATACAAAGACATTGCTACCGTATAAACACTAGAGATTTACTGCAAACGTGATGCTACGTTCTTATGGTTGATACTCTGTGGTGCATACTTATCTTAGTTAAACAATTTATCAAATATATCGATATCCACTAACAGAAGCTGCCAAAGGTGTTTGCTACAATGTTTCATGTGCCCAGTAATGTTCGACTTGTAAAGAAAACGGCATAAACCTTTTCTGGTCTAAAGCATGCTATAGACAATGCTGGCCGTCAACCTCGTTAGACAGTCAGATGCAATGTTGAAAGTCTCTCGCTCATGCAGCCTCCCCTAGGTCCTAGTGCCGGTAAAATATGACATGGAACGGTTGAAATTGACGACAAAATATATTGATTTATTTATGGAGGCTAATAATTTTTTTAAGTGGGCTACAGCTCAAAAAATCGGCCTGGTTTTGGAGACCGTATATTAAACAGGGAAAAAGAAAAATGCAATGTATTTCTGTATTATTTTGAAGATTTGTCAAATATCCTCTCACTTCATATGGTTCTATTAATTGTATTATGGGGCTTGACAGCAATGGTGCTTAACAGCTCTAGGTATGAAAACAGTGAGACGTCCTCATTTCTGTAACATTCTGAGGAACAGCTCCATGCATGCAATTGACAACATTAATCAACAATACACACAAAAATAAAGTCCAGTAAAGTAAAAAAAAAGAACAAAGCTTGTCTCATTTCAAGGGGAATTGAATTTGGACCTGGACGGAACAAAAAAGAATTCCCCCAATTGCAGCAAACAATTCAGTTCTGGAAATCTCTATTGTTCACTTCAGACAGATTACAGTGAACGGAATGGAAACATCACTGATCAAAAACACATCATCTTAAAGTTTATACCCATATAAAAAATCTCTAATAATAATAATATTTAATTTCAGGACGCCTTACAAAACACTTAAGGACATCTTGCACTGTGATGAATGCCTGCATGCACAAACATGGAAGTATAGAAAATGTTATGGGTGAGTTAAGAGTTTTTGGCCATTATAAGCTGTGAAGTATCAGCTATTCCAGAAATCCTAACAGGAGTGTTTGATTCCATTTTGGTCACACATCATAACCACAGATGAGTAAGGTGAAAGGCAGGGAAAAGGAGGTCCAGGTCAACATTTTAAATGAAGTAAGAATGATAAAAAGGTCAAACATAATTTCTTGACTTGACGATTTTTGGGCAGTACGTGGGGTACCAACCATAACAAGGTGTGCCAATTATATGGATGTATGCATGATGTACTCACCATTCTCGTAAGATGAAAGACCTTCCCAGGAGAGAAACAAATAATCTAAAACAGGAATTAAATTTTTGGAATACAATCAAACAGATATAACATATGAAGGTCATTTTATCTGTTCTTGCCAGTCTGACCTTTGCTTTTCTCTTTTCATTCTGGATGAATT